>JBAMHV010000018.1:4503507-4519330 GCA_037177535.1 Pseudomugil gertrudae
CACAACAGCAAAAGTCTTAAGTCAGAACAAAATCTCCAAGCTCAGGAGATGGCAAGCTGTGACCTCCAAAGTCCAAACTAACACAGCTGCCCTGAATCATGGATGATGGCAGTCCTTATAGGGATGTTCAGCCAGTCACAGGAAAAGGGAAGTAGAGGCGTCCAATCACAGGCACTGAGGGCAGCGCTTGGAGGACAATCAGCTCTGCAACCAGGAAGCACCTGTAGACAGCTCTGGATGGAGGGCAGTAACAGACCTTGAGATACTTGAACTCCTCCACTTGGGGCCGGACCTCGTCACCCAGTCTTAGAAGATTCTTTAACCTTTTCCGACTGAGGACCATGGTCTCAAATTTGGAGGTGCTGATTCTCATCCTTGCCACTTCACACTCGGCTGCGAATCGCTTGAGTGAGAGCATTCTGCCTCGCTGTTCTCTACGTGTCCAATGTGAGTGTGGGAGGTACTGGTTAAAGGCAGAGTTGTCTCAATCTGATCAGACATGACTTCAACACATTGATTGATACTCTGCAGGATTAAAATGTGTAACAGAATAAAGTAGTCTAGCATCCATGAGAGGAAAAGAGGGAAAGAAGTGGAAGCAAAGACATGGAGTAAAGGCTACGTTAATGTGATGAGATAAATAGTTATTGAACCTTATTTACTATAGTTGGAACAGTGGTAATTTGCTATCTTGCACATAAAAATACCTATTTCAAGTTCTTAACTATACAGTATTTGTTTCTGAAATGCTTTAACCTCCTTAAAGTGTTTGTTTGCAAACTTCTTACGATGAATTATTTGGTGAGGGTACATTAAATGACGATGGCTCTTCAACCTTGTTCATATTCATGTGGGTACACCACCACTCTAGATTCTGTTAAATATTCGTTATAACCTTTTGCAGACACATGATGTTTTATGCAAATAAATAATCGTTTATGGCCTTAACTTTTAAGTTACATATGAGGAATATACATTTAACTGTAACTTTACCAAATACAGTAATGCACTGCCTGAAACATATTATAGATTTCCAGCAATTCCTTGCTGTGCAAGATGTGCAGCAAAGTCCGCTTGGCTGGCACTGTAGTTATTTTATGCAGGCCAACCTTTTGATAAATCTGACTGCCAAATCACATCTTCTTTTCATGCAGACTGGTGGTCCACTAACCGTTAAGTCCACTAGGAAACAGAAACAATTTGTACACCATCAAGATAAGAAAGTGTTAGGGGAATTTCACACTGATGAAAGTGTAAGCCATTAAGTCTGAGAAATGACTGTGGAAATGGTGCCTGAAATAAAATTGGTAATACTAATTGTGTTGAATAAGAATATAGTTTCCATGAGTCTCCATGAAAGGCTCACGGATGATGTGATGAAGTGATGTGAAGTGAAGAAGCTAAACTTTCTGGAAAAACAGGCTGAGAGACTACCTGCAGGTATACAATCTATAGTCTTTCATTTCTGGTTGGTAGTCAGATAAATATTTGAATTGTTTTGAAGTTTGAAATTACTTGTTTTATCTATTTATTTGTTTATTTTGATAGCATCTTTTCAATGGTATTAGGGCTGGATAATGAAGCACTCTCTCCAAATCAGATTGCAGTTAAGTTTATGTTGATCTCTGTGATGAGCAGAAGCTGTTGACCCTTTACATCACCATCTGTGTATCCCTCAGCACACTCCATCCAGTCACTAGTTGGCAGTAATGCACCACAAAGCTGCTTGTTATATGAAAACCCAAGATAGAGGTGGGGGCTGAATAGGTTGACAAAAAAGGACTCCATCACATCAGTTATATGGAAGTGACTAGACTTCAATAAAAAAAAAAATGAAGAAGGAATGCTTTTTTGGGACTGTCAAAATATTCCAAAACTATTCCAGACCATTTCTTTCTCTGCAACTATGAGACATATTTCAAGTGACATAAGAGAAAGGGAAAGCTCCAAAAATAGAACACCTTTAGTAATTTCTGATTACTTGTTTCTTTTATGTAACTGGGATTTGTAATAAATTTATGTTATATATCTTTAAGTTTGTCCGGTTTGTTTGGTTATGGACCCCATTCCCCTCGATTTAAAAGAGTGGTTGTAACAGAAGACGTGTGTTTATGGGCATTGATGATGCTTTCAAATGTGCATTTGTGAGGTCAGGCATTAATTTTAGGTCAAGCTCATATTTTCTGCTCTAAATTGGGATCCAATATCAAGTAAAACTTAAGAACACCTTCAGAACACCTGAATCCAAGTAACTACTAAGTGTAGTGAAAAAAATAAAGTAAAAATCTAATATAATTACATCGCTTACAGCCATGCTGCAAAAATGTTGCAGTGTGTCACTTTGTTTAGTGTTACTTAAAACTTAATTCAAGGATTACGATCTTAGCAAGTCATTAACTATTTGGATTTATGGTTCTTTAAATTCGGTTAAAATGGCTTTTATAGAAGCAGATTTAGAGATAGCCAAAGGTTATTCTAACCTGCCAAAGATACCATCTAAAACATCTTTAATAGTTAAACCAGTAGTTAACATCGCAGGTTCCAGTGCTTACCTTGGTAATGTTATGTCGAAGGACTTGCTGTAGCCTTCTACTCAGGCCACTGTCTCTTAGTTTTCTCTTGTGTCCACAGCGAGCACTAGTCAATGTGTTTGGAGTCATCATATAGCCAACCTTAGACGAGTTATTTGTGCTTATCAGTGAGGAGCATTTCTAGAGTAGATATTTTTTTAGATTGTCTAGAGTGTTTTGTCATCTCATCCCATCCTGATGTCTTTTTCTTACCCCACATGCTAAGAAAAGCACACTGTTCTATGGCTGCGCCTTAGTCTACCAGATCCTGTATTATGTTTGTGTAATCTTGGACTAGACTGTACTGGAATGCAATTTAGTTGGTGCTGGGATGTTGGCTCAATGACAAAGTAAAGTTTCATTCATTCATTCGAAATGAGCACTTTGTAACTGGTGCCAGGGAATAGGTTTCAAGTTTGCATGTTCAACCACATTATTTCAGGCTGATGGATGGTGTTCCTTCACAGGAAAACATATTCCTCCTTTACATGATAATTCTCATCTTTGACCAGAAAAGTCAAACACGCAACAAGCCTTTGGCATTGTTGATGTCTGTAAAATTCCCTGAAATGACACTGTTGTTAAGCGGAGCTATTTAAATAAAGCTGAACTGAATTGAGTGATAATTTTCCTGGTGAAAACAACAAAAGCTATTTTAATGCACATGCAAACTTTTGGATTTTCTCTGGTAATTATGAGCATGCATTATTGAAATACATAGATGATGAAAATAGAGCCCCTGCTTCAACGTTTGCTTTGTTACAAAAAAAAATCAAGTGACATTTGATGTCTGAATCAGCTGCTGCAATATTACCTGAAAACTGAATCACAAAACTCGTCTAATGGATTTCCATGGCATCACCTCATCTCAGCTATACAGAAGCATTGCTGCTGTGAATTGTTCATATTACGTTTTGTGTTGGATGTGGATTGTCGCTGCGGAGACAGTTGTGACCTGTAGGAACACTTTATTGTGATTGCTTTTGATAAGGTAGATGTATTGTTTTTTATCTTTCAGATACTGGTTTTTATCTTTCAGATACTAGTTCACTGCTACATGACTGATTTATGATCCACATGACCATAGGAAGAGCAGAAGGCTTACAGTCAGAAACCATCAAAGTGTGTCCTTACTGCTCATCCAAAGACAAAGCAGTTGAATGCTTGGGCAACCATGGAGCACACAATCTAGGCTGTCCACCGCAGAGACAACCACGCACATTTTCTGGACTACCATCTTCTTTTAAGGGATTGTGGCTGTCCTCACACCCATGCAAACATCCCCTAAAAACATACTAGTCAAGTTGCAATCATGAGAATATGTCAAGATAAAATGGACTCAGAAAGTAGGACTTAGGTATTTATCACATGCATGTGCATTCGGGCACAATTGAGCTACTACAATGAAACATTTACATAAGTTTCCCAAGATATCTGTTTGTTTTTTAATGTGTTAACAAGACATGGAGAAGTCAAATAAAGTATGAACATGAGGACATATCCACACAGGGTGCAAAACAAAGACAAACCCCCTGCAGACTTCAAGAACAAGCATGTAGAAGGAATAAATCAGAGCTCCAGCCAAGCAGATGAGGTATATTTCACACTCGAGGAGTGGCTTGGCCTGTCCAGCAGCAGGGATCATTAATCTCTAGGAGACAAGCACTCTGGCCTGGGGCTGGCACAGGTAGACTGGAGCAGGCTGGGCCCCGGGCCACAAACCTACAACTCTAATGGTCTCATTGTGTTATCAGTTGTCAGATAGTACAGAGCTGGTGCTGTTGACCTAAATTGAGGTGTGCACCAGTCAAAAATTGCCGGCCTTTGCTTAGAGACAGCAACTGTGTTTGAGCTGGATGCGGCGCTGGTTAGCTCAGAACAAAGACTTAAAACTGCAGAGATAAAAGCAGGAACTGCATCATGGAACTGCTACTGAAATGAGTGCTGCTGGGATAATTATTCAAAGTCACACAAATTAGATTTTCGTTATTTTCATTATCATCCCATTTAAAGAAAATAATTTCTGGATTTGAATAATGAATGCAAATGATCAGCAATTGCTCTTACTCCTCTCCCAAACTGTCTTCATTCTCTCATGACATTAGTGTAACTGCATGTTGATGTTGTGTGCTCGATCTGATGATCAGTGAAGACCATTCTCATTGATTATTAATGTTGTCTACACCAGTAATACCCATTTAAAGCACTCACATCAACACACCTTGTTATCTTTTTAGAGCATTTTGCGCATAAAGGTAGCCATTTCATTGCAGAAAGAAATGTTAAAATCTAATAAAGATTTATGGAACAAAAACAAATACTATAGGGTACGGAAAGGCGTATTTTATCCAAGTAAGCAGCACACAGAGAGAAGACAAGTTTTAATCAATCTATGTAATATTGTTCATTGCAAATCATACAAAAAAATGATACAAACAACATGTAGAGCTACCTTTAGCAGAAATAGTGGGAACATTGATTTCTCTATGATGTTTTCAAAGTCTTACATGATTGTCGACTAATTTTGTTCGACTTTTTTCAACAGCACTGCAAAAGTCATTGAAGTAAAGCGGACATTTCTTTTATGTTTACTCTTTTAAATTCTCACTGCGGAATTTCAGTCTGGTTCAGGTCTTAACCTTGAGTGTGTCATTATAAAACACTGATGTTTTTCTTTATCAACCATTCGGTTGTAGATTTGCTGTTTGTGTTTTGGATCATTGTCCTGTTCCGTGTCCCAGTTTTCAGCCAAACCTTAACTTTCAGACACGCGGCGTCACATTTCACTCCACAGAAATCCACAGAATACAAAGGAATGCATTGTCTGCTTGATGATTTGCAAGGTGTCCAGTCCCTTTGGCCACTAAACAAACCCAAATATTCAGTCTTTTACTACTGTATTTGGGAGTTGGTATGAGGTGTTCCTTCAAATATGCCTCCTTTTTTCTGTATGAACTTCAGTGCTAACATGCTAACTGAGGTCTGGAAAGTCTCAGATGTAGGTCTTGAGTTTCTTATAGTGTCTCTGATTTTGTACAGGTCGATTTTGTGTGCAACTTGCTGGGATATCGATCCTTGGGAAAACTGGTAGCTGCCTTGAGTTTTTTTTTGCCTTCTGTTAATAACTTTTATCTCTGTCGAATGATGGCAACAAATATTGTATACATAGTTGAATGTAGCAAGACATTCTGAATACTTCTAATCAAGAATAAGCCAAAACTACTGTTTTATAGAAGGTACTCACTCTTTCTGGTGATTGAGAAATCTAGTCACATTTGATCAACAGAACCTGCTTTATTGTCCTTGTAAATCCGATGGAAGCAGCACATAAATAGTATTTCATACATTGCTTCTGAATTATGAATTATGAGCTCAGTTGTTTCTGTCTTGCATAACCAGACAGTGATCGGATGAAGCACTCAGGGTCTCTTAGAGCTGCGTTTTTCAACCCTGGACCTCGGGGAACACTGCCCTGCATGTTTTGGTTCCTTTCAACTCCTGATTCAGGTTAATCAAACTGCTCATTAGGTCTTTTGCAACTCTGCTAATGAGCCATTCATTGGAGTCAGGTGTGGTAAAATAGGGTTACCGCTAAAACACGCAGGGCAGTGTTCCCTGAGGACCAGGGTTGAAAAACGCTGTCTTAAAGCACATCTATTTTTTAAAATCCTTTATTAGTATCATAATTTATAACTGTAGTTTGGCTGAAAATGTCCCTCTTTGTACAGTAGGTAAAGTTAAGAGAAATGCTTCCACTACTAACCCTTAATTTGAACCCCAATATTTATTTTAAAAAACACAAAATTGTTTTTTTTTAGATAAATCTCAATGTGACTTGAAGAGCAGCCTAGCGAGAACAAGTTCTGCTACCATTGATTTGTTCTAATCTTTCCTTAATATATAAGGTTTAGTTATACAGTGATTCTAGTGATACAAGTGCATTGACATAAAAAGTTTTGAGATACAAGCTGTGATTTGAACAAATTTATGCTTTGAGATACAAACGAATTTTGAGATATGAGCCGACGATGCTGCCGGAAAAAGATTCACAACGTGTGCTCTGTTTTCCCCGCCTCACATTGTGTTGGATACCGAGTCCCTTCAAAAGATCTGAATCTGTTCTTCCAGTTCACCACAAAGAATCAGCTCTTAAAGCCGGCTCATTTATTAATGACAAATCACTACTTATTGCACTGGTATTTATCTAATATCATAGCTAATGTTGGTGTTGACATAATAAATGGTTCGGGTCAATTCCACCCACCAAAAATGTTGTTGTTTTTTTAAACAAGAAGAATGAGAACAATAATGTGTGTTTTTTATGGGGGATTATGTGGTATTTTTTAGAAATATAAATGGATTTGCTAACCAGTACTCTATGGGAAGGTCTATAATTTCAGTTTTGGTTTTTGTGCTTGAACAAAGCTGGTAGAATCACACATATTAATGGTTTTATGAAACTGCCTCACAGGTCTAATGATACAGTCACACACAGCTGTAAATCAGGTCTGGACAGGCCTGCAGGCAACACCGGGTGAATGGCACTTTCCACTGTAATGCGAGTGGGGAAAGAGAGGCGCCCATTAGTCCTTGAAGTGAAACCATGGTAATCTGCCCAGTTTTCTCCACAGGCAGAAATAAAGTCCAAACACAGTACTGAATATTTGCTTTGGGTCATTCAATTGATATTTTTTCACAGATTTCTATTTGAGTAAAATGTAATTATCATGAAGGTTAGCTGAAATGTTACCGTTCAATCATGGTTCTGATGATGACTGAGTGCGACCATAAGAACATTATTTGGTCACTGTAACGATGACAGATAAAGCATATTAGTGAGTGGAGGCCCAGTGGTTAGGGAGGCAGACATGGGTTCAGAGGATCTAAGTTTAAGACACCAGACTTGCAACAGAGGTGAACCACTATGAGCTCCTTGGCAAAGCCGCTACACACTCCCCCCAGAGACTACTCAGGTGCTGAAACACTATAGCCTACTGCTCTCTGGTCATTCTGCAGATGGCTAAAATCCAGAGTATGACTTCACCCCCAAAAGCAAAGTGCTTTTTATTATGGAGAACAAGTTATAGACTCTTACACCTAATTAGTCTCAAACACTGCATATGTGAAAATCAGTCATATTGTAAACACAGGCTGGCAGAAAATAGAAAACTACACGTTTATTGCTAAAAATAAATCTTTGATGACTCTTGTTATTAATTAGCTTCTTAGACTTTTGGCATCATTTTTATTGCATGTGTTACAATATCTCACTTTGTATGAAACTACACATATTATGTAAATGTAAAGCTTTGGTATTGCTATATGTGTCTACCATTACTGTTGCCTGCAGGGCATCCATGTAAAGGAGTTGTTCTTAATTAACTTCCTAGATCAATACCATTTCAATATACATAAAAATATAACAAGCTTTAAAGTACATCTCTGCCATAGACACATTATGAGCGAGGTGGTGTGTGTTCTCACTGCTGCTTGACTCTGCTCTGTGTCATACTGCACAACATAATTCAGCCTCGGTCTCTTTTGGGACAGATTAAGCATCCCAATGACAATAAATAAAGTTTAGTACATCAAAGGACAAAATGTTGTTGCATTTGCATAAGACATAACTCATTTCCAAGATGATTTTTATTTTCCTGTCTAAGTTTGTTTGTCTGCTTTAATCACTTTATTTGCATATTTGATTTATTTGTGCCAAATGAACAAATAATCCGATGTGTACAGACACAGTCGGGCTCTCTTTAATATGACACGAGATCCTTTGAAAACAGAATATTTGACTAACAAAGCATCATTTATTTAGGCCTGCTGTACATGCTATAATCAGGACATACACAACATTAGCTCAATATCAGCAATGACAGGTGTGTAGACATTTCTGCTTCCAGGCTTAGAGTTCCTATCATTTATTTGTCCAATGCACAGGTCAGAGGAGATATTTAGAGATGCTGTCATACCTCCTGATTACACACTGAAAACTGAATAACAGTACACTCAACATGACAGCAGGTCCCTGCTGTCGATATGAAATTGATCATATAATAGCCATGTGCAACTGCGTTAAAATTATAGCCTCAAATATTTTCAACAATCGGTCAGGGTCATTTTGGCAAAAACGCCTGTAATGTGACCTCTCCAAATTAGAATAACTGCTGTTATTGAACCCTCTGGATTGTAAGTACAATCTTTGGCTCTTTGTGAAGGTAATACTCTCGAGTTTCACCCACAGCAATCAGAATCATTATAAATATTAATGATAAATAGTTATACACTTTAGAACACACAGAAAAAAATATTTTTTTTGTCCTCGTCTTAGATTTTTTATGATAATTAGGTTGCCTATTGTTCCTGATGGTACCTAGGAAATAAAACACATTTTGAGTCAACATAATCACTTGTTTACTACACATGTTTAAAATTTGAAAGGAATATCTATAAAAATGAATTTTTAACAGCAGTTTAAATGTGGCACGTCTAATTAGCATATTGGCTTATGCAAATTAAGGTCATTATGAAAATGCATTGTTATTGTAATTAAAAGTGCAATGAATCTCATCCAACAGCCCTCAAAGAAAACTTAAATCTAGAGGAAAGTCCTAATTAATATTAATAATAAGCCATATTATCTGATAAAATTATGATCAAAATGTATAAAACCACAAAAAACTATCATATACAATGAAAGGACTTTTTTTCTGGCTCTGTTTGAAAAATAGTATGGAAAGCCATATATCAGTGTAAAGGGAATTTAATTGACTGTTCGTTTATGACATCGCTGATGTCGTGCAATCTAACTGGTGGGTTTTACAAGCCCGGACGTTGTGGGGGGCCGAGCAACTGTTCCTGATTGTCATTGGCACATGGAGCCTTTACATACACCCCAAACCCCTCCTAATTGGCCAACCTTGATGTCAATCAGTGGTTAGCACTTTCTGTAGCATTTTATTAGCAGAATATGGCGGTTGGGAACAAACTAAGCCATTTTAGCACTAAAAATGAGAAAAAATTGTGGGAGCAAATCTCAAGTTGGGGAATATTTTCTGCGGTTTTTGTGCCTTTGAGCCTTTAGCCTGTGGACCAAATTCTTTTACTGGATTATATTCCCTGGATCCTTACGAACACAATAAGACCAAACGTGTTAGAAAATGTCACATTTTCATCGATACAGACTCCTAAAATATTTTAACTTTCTGCTTTACTGTAAAAGTGTTAACGCTGTGGTTGTTGTGTGTCAAAATGGTTTATATCAGTGGAAAGATGAGACTTTAATTCCTTTTATTTGATGTATATATTGTGGGCATTCTTAACAGAGGGGCTTGTCCACATAGCTATAACTTGGTAGATATTCAGGTTACGTTTGCAGCTTTAGGTTAATCTGGATTATGTTTATCACATCAATTATCTGACATTAGTTCAGTTTTGAAAATGTACAGTGTGTGTGTGTGTGTGCGTGTGTGTTTGTGTGTGTGTGTGTGTGTGTGTGTGTGTGTGTGTGTGTGTGTGTGTGTGTGTGTGTGATCAGTGGTGACTCACACACTTTAGCTCTTGTGATGCATTTGCAAAGACCCATAACGGCTCTCATACAAGCTGGATAAATGCCATGAAATGAAAATGTTCACAACAACATAGAGGAAAAAGAGAAGTTTATACAACCATGCGTGGTATAATTACTCATCACACACACACCATCCTAATAAAGATCTATGGCACAGTTCGGCCTGTTTGTCCATTATTTCTAAGCTTGTGCTGTAGTTCTCTTCTTCTTTCACCCCCTCCTGCTCCCTCCTTCCTTCTTCCACCTCACCAAACAGATGGAGGTGTCAGTGGATTTCCACCTAAACACACGCCAGGGTGGAGCTACGGGGCTTATTTGCATGTTTGGGAATGAGGAGCTGTCTGCGTGGGTCACAGAGGTTCTTCAACTGACCCAGCTGTGTCGTCTGTCTGTGCAAAGAGGTCAAGGGTAGGTGAGCGGTGACAGGGGCAGGAGCTCTGCTGCTTTATTTTTCTTAGCACAACCTCTGGATGCACCTTCCGTCCTTGGTCTTGTCCTGTAAAGCTGATAAAAAAATATGGTTCTCTTCTGTTATAGACTGAAGGATCATTTATTACAACATGCAAAATAAATTATTATCTTTATTTATCCTGTTTGCCACACAGATGCTCAACATGCCCCAATTCACTTTATAACGATCAGGTTGTTTGTAGTAGCTGATTAATAAAAGGAGACCTGTTGATTTGGAATATTTGTAGCTACCCCCAACAGTTTAAGTGTCAAAAAACACTCCTAATTGCAAAAAGTTGTTGTACAAATTATGTCATACATGATAAATCTGCAGCCAAAACTAAAAAATTGCTACAGTTTAAGGTAACTACCCTGTTTTCAGTTTGATAGCTTCATTTATCAGTGCAAAATAAAAAAATACATGGGCTTATGACTCTTTTTCTAAAGATACCCCCCTCATCCTTTGAATTTACATTCTAAAGCTGTAATACACACAAAAACATAATGAGAAAAGAACAAAAAGGTACAGTACACTACCCAGGTGGATGCCTTTCTGCCATTGTTGTGGGTTCCTGGAGTGTGCAGGTGATGCACGGGGGTGTGGACTGACCTAAGTGGTGATCTGGGGGGCCCTGGTCTATCATTGGAGTTGGGCGGGCCTCTGCCTGGAGCGCGTGAGTGTTTGTCCAGGTCTTGGGACCCTGGAACCTGAGCTGAGTCCACTCTGGGCGGCCAATGCCGGGCGGGATCAGCATTTTGGTCTTGCCCCACGGAGACTGTTCCCCCTGACTGTGGGGGGCTTTGGCTGGGGCCATCTTCTGGGTGGATGCAGAATTAGCTACAGGATGGGGTAGCTGAGGTTTACTGTTGCATATTTATATTGCCAACAAATTTTAAATCATGTTCTGTTTCTTCATGTCTTCACCTGCTTATCAGGCCTCTTTATGCTAGGGTCTTGTTATGCTTTATGTTAGGGTGCATTTACATCAGAATAACCACCTAGACTCAACCTGGTGCATTCACACTTCCAAATGAAGCAGACTTTTTTTAAAAATGTGTTTTTACCTCCATGTGTGTTTACCTCCATCAGCATGGTTAATGCCTCTTTATGATCCTCACCTGTCTCTTAATTTGTTCCTTGCAGTGATTGGCTGGAGTGGCATTCCCTAAAGGGCAGAGCCAGAAGGGGGGGTCACCGCCGACCAGAGCAATCTGTCTGTTTGAGTTGGGAGTCTCCGGTAGCCCAGTTAACAGTTTTTGGTTTACTTGGGTTATTGGGGATTTTGGTTTGAGGAGCAGTCTGGATCCTACGGCCCATTGCGGGGCTGGTCTGACTGTTCCTCTCTTTTGTTTATTTTGGCCAGGGCTCCCTTCTCTTTTTGGTTTTGGGTTTAAATAAATTTACTTTTAAACCTTGCTGTTGGTGGTGGTCTCTCCAATATGTTATGGTTTCTTTTTTTATCCGTGTTTTATTCAGGGATCGCAACACCACTAAAGGCAGGACAATATGAAACTGCATCATTTTGTAGATCAGCTCGCTACCAGAACTATGACCACATTATTCCTTAATTTTTCCGTGAGCTTTTTCTCTCATTCTGATCTGTTTTCCCCCACACACGTTTTCTGGATGTGTTTCCTTACCGTAAACCCACAATGCACTGTTTTGTAGTCCATGTCATGTATTTGGTCAGTTTGAAATGGACTAAAGTCTGCATTTGTATGTAGACCAAATCCACTTCTTTAATCCAATCAGAATCAGTGGAAATCGCGTTGGTAGTGTTGAGTTGTATTGCTGACTTGAAGCAGGTACAAACCAGTGAACGACAGGTGGAACAGGAAGATGATGATACAGAAACATAAAAAGCACCCAGAAGAAAAAGAAGTCACAAAAACTAAAAACAAGTGGATGATCTTTCCTTAAAACCGTGTACATAGGTCTTAGGACTGAACGCTGTGATATCTATGCAACAAATCGAGCAGAATAAATTATTACCCTCATTCACCATGTTTTCATGGTACAGTGCAAATTTGATTCCAACCAGAGCAAACAGATGTTCAACAAAGCCCCTATAGTTATATATTCTACGCTTTCACATAAGGTGGAACAATACGTTTCTTTTTTTCCTTTCCATCAAAAGTATGTCTGCATCATAGGTTATTAATTTGAAAACCTCCTTTTGTCATTACTCTTTTATTTGCTTTCTATGGAAGAGAAGCTTTAAAAAAATCATTCTTTCAATCACTTTCTAAACCACTTAATGCAATTCAGGGTTGCCTGGAACTGGAGCCTGTCCCAGCAATTAGCTTGTGGGGGGCAGGTAAACCCTGGAGAGGTTAAATCATACATACACTTCCAATTTTAAGAAAAAATACAAAAAAAAACAGTGTGTTAACATATGGAGATATCCAGCTCTGTCAGTGTCAAGCATCTTTGGAAAATAAATAAATGCAACTCTGATGTTAAGCTGATGAGACAGATGGTTCATTAAAGAATCACAAGTATCCTGCTAAGTCTTCCACTCGCTCCGGGAACAGGCTGAGACCAAGGTTGCTGCAATTTTGCTCTGTAGTGGATGCTGCTGCGATAAGAGCAGTTTGATCTGATCTGTTTTACACTTAGGAGAAGTAAAAGGTTAATTTTATTATTTATATTTATCTTGCTGTATTACACACACCGATGTGGACTTACCCGACCTCGTAGTACCTGAATCAAATGATCTGTTGGGTCATACATTTGCTCTTGCCTCCTTTCTCATTTTGTTTTTCTGACTTTATCTGCATCTTTAGTTTTGCTCACTCTGCTCTCTGGACAACCACCAGGTTTTAGTTTCTATGGCAACATTTTTTTTCAGCAATTAAACTACGGAAAACTCAGAGTGCTTTGGATTGGAGCGACTCTCCAAACATTTCATCCAGTTAGGGTGCATGTTCTTGTCTTCCCTCCTACTGATGATAAAAATTCCTTTCTTAGTTCTAACCAGAAGTCCTGCTGATGAAGGGTATGAAAATATATGCACTCAGTGTGAAGATTAACAGTGAGATAGGATTACAGGGATAAAACCTCCTCTAAATGAGATTATTTGTTTGTAAGGCAGATTAAAGGCAACATTTGTGCTCATTCATACTGACAGTGTAAGAAAAAAATCCCTTTTTATTAGATGGAAAAACATGTTGAAGAATTGATGATTTTGAGGTATTATAGATTGCTGAGTATAATGCTTTTCCTAAAGTACAGTAGTTTACATATGATCATTAAATTATTCAAACTTCTTCCATAATACTGTTAGAGATGCATTTAGAGATTTGTAAGGCTTGTGTGGGTGTAGTGAAAGAATACTTTGCTAAAGGTTGCAGATTGAGGCTGATGGCTCAAATGCAATCCCATCCTCTGTGAGTCGATCAATTTGGGTTAAATCTCTGTGACTGGATGCTAGCTGGGATGAAGAAAATTTTGTCTTAATGTACTTTTACAGCGACAATCAAATCTGTCGTTACATTGTTGAGCTTGTTTCTGAGCTCCATCTGTGCTGATCCCCACGATGTCCTCACATCTGTCTCTTTCAAGTTTTTTTTAAATAACTTGTCTATTAGCCAGAAACATAAAATCCTGCCCATCAAAGAATCTGCAGCATATTAGCAGTTTTTTTTGTATCAGGGAGGTCATCCATCTGCACTACAAAATGATGCTTGCTTGCTAACTGTGCTGCTCTGTTTTATCTTTGGAGAAGTTATTAAAAAAATCCTTCATCAGCATTGTATTGTTCACAACAGTAATGCATAAAGCCATTTTTGCTTACGTTTCTTATTTTATTAATAAGATTTCAATTTCTGGACTCTTGCTTGTGTGTTGGTGAGATGTGGAAATAAATCAGGCCATTTACTCAGTAAACTCAGCATCATTATGTGGATGCATGGGTTGTCGTGTTGAAGGGGGCATTTTCAAGTTGACAGCTTTCTGAGGACTTAATGAAATGTCTGTGACATGCTTTCATCAAGGTGCTACATGGTAACAGTAGTAAAACATTTTTAGCTATGTAATCAACACTTCTGCCCATTAAAGCAATTTCCAGGAAGTAAATGGATTGAACTGATGTGTTTGTTTTTGTTTTTGTCATCTGACAATTCAAAGCACCTTTTTTACTGCAAGTCACATTCATGAATTCACACATGCACTAACATGGCATCATAGAAATGTTAAGTGTTTTTTGCAGCGCATCAAAGGCGGGTTTAGTTTATTCTTGCAGGTTCACTTGTTTGCCTTTTTAAAAAATGTTTATGCATTTAGCTGCTTCCTCCTCAATGAAGGAACTGGAGACCTCCTTTATTTGAGCTTTCCCCTAACTTTGTTGTCTCTGTCTGCACATATTAAAGCAAGATGTAAACACTTCTCTGGGATGTTCCAGCAGCCAAGTCTCATGAAAAACACAGAATGCTATATTCCTTTTACTCTTGCTGTGTTTTCTTTTAATACTTCAGACTTCTCCACTTTGGATGTCGTGTTTTCCGACACAGCAGCTGGTAGAAATTATTTGAATTTACCTTTTTGCTACCTGTAGCAATGGATAATTATTTTAACAGCTCTTAAAAAGAGTCCAATCTACAAAGATAAGCCATTTGATCATCAAGAAAAATGTTTTTTTTTAAAAATGACATGACAGCTGATTAAAAACAGTGTTTAGATTTACTACTATTGCTGCCACCTAGAAACACATCCTACATTGTGTAACCAAGGGGCATTGCCATTTTGGCAATGCCACGTGTACCGTCAAGCCTGGAAAATACAAATATGGGAAAAGAGCAGAGCTGTGAGCATGGGGGTGGATAGTTGACATCTATCTAACTTCAAGTTGCAGTGGCAAAGAGCTAGCTGAATTAACTCAGATCTAACGGGTGCTAACCGGCTAACGGAGGTAGGTGGGGTAAAGCTAAGGTATGCTGTTAACCAGTTAACAACTTAACATTTTTCAACAAATGTTGCTGCTTGGTCTGTAATCACTAGTTACTGTCACGAACGGGAGGCACGGGGGTGAGGCGTGGACCCAAAAGCAGGCAGGAATGGGCCGGAGGCGGCACCAATGCAGAATCCACAACCAGACTAGAAACCATCCATCCATCCATTTTCTACTGCTTTTTCCCTGAACGGGGTCACGGGGGGGGGGGGCTGGAGCGAATCCCAGCTCACAACGGGCGAGAGGCGGGGTACACCCTGGACAGGTCGAATAGAAACCAA
>JBAMHV010000018.1:4539644-4549888 GCA_037177535.1 Pseudomugil gertrudae
GGGATCGCATCCTCAGGGGAGCCAGAGGATTTTAAACTACTCACAAGTTTGTATATAGAAGATAAAGTTAAAGGCTCGAAGTGTGAAAGAATGTGGTTCGGAGTAGAGGAGGATGCTGATGGTAAGGCTAAAGCAATGGGTGAGCCTAGAGGGGGGTTACAGATTGAGGCTCTGACAGCTGCAATCTTGTCAGTAAAAAAATTCATAAAATCATCACAAGTATGATCAGAGGGGACAACAGCTGGCATCGGAGGAGGGCTGAGGGCAGCGTCGATAGTTTGAAATAATACACGGGGCTTTTGGCGATTAGATGAAATAATATGTGATAAATAATTGCGCTTAGCTTCTCTGACCGTTAATTGATAACATGACCAGCAGTCCTTCAAAATTTGAAGAGAGATCTGAAGCCCATCCTTCTTCCATTATTCTGAATAGACTGAATGAGGTGGGAGGAGAATAATTGGGTGCAATGTGGAGGAAAGTATTAAAAGTTACAGCAATACTTTAAACCAAGTACTCACAACTTTAACCATTACAATTTTGATTGATAAGCCTGGTGCATCATAAAAAACTTTCTCCCAGCATGTGGTTTGTTGTTCCTCAGAAAAATCTAATACAGTTTTGCTTCAGGATTTTTGGAAAACTTCTGCTGCAGGTAGTTAACATGAACTGGCACAGTGAAAGAGGAGAGTGAAGAAAAGCACGCCGCCTCCAGAAACCCTAACTTTATTAACAGAAGGAGAACACACTGTGTGATTGACAGGTGATCTCTGGAAAGTGTGCAGTGCAGAGACATCTCAGTAATGAGCACTTAGCATCACAGAACAAAAAGAGAAGCCTAGATTATCACTTTAAAGACACTTTCACTCTTGCTCCTGTCAGAAAATGTAAATGAGATGAAGTCATGAAATGAGGAGTGTGAAGATGGCGGATTGTTGGTGAAGCGTGTTCACGTATTTGGCTCGTTTCATTTGTCTGGCCTCTGAACTTCAGTGGCGCTCCCCTATCTGTGCCCCGCTCCTTTGGTTAGAGGATCATGGAGAGCAGGAATTATCTTATTGCTCCCAGTGTATTTACACATGTGTTTGTCTGAATATGGATTTATGTATATATGAACATCTGTCTATGCAAATTTGTGCCACTAGGTGAAATTCCTGTGTGCATCACTAATAAATATATATGCATTTTTGGCACCAGAATGTGGAAATCTGTGCATTTGTGTATTTTCCATTTTTGTGTATACATGTGGGGTTGTTTATCACTAGTCTGTCATCGGTCTCGGGGTGCTGGAGACACCCGATCTGTAGCAGTTGGATACACTCCAGCAAACCAACTCACGCACACACAGACACACACACACACACACCATGAGAATGTAAAACAGCTCAGCTTGCAGCCATCAATCTAAAGCCCTGATTTTAGTGCCATTATGTGTGTATCTATGTGTGACTGTGATTGCGCTCAAGTCAGACGTGTGCACAAAGTCACCCTAATGAATAGCCGTGTATCATTTGTTTCTGAAAATACTGTGTGTGCACATTAGTTAGCATGCAAATAATTCATGCAGTCTGAGCATTCAGGAGTGGCTTTTGTCTGTGTCGGAGTGCATAGCTGTACACTCACTCATACAGATGCTTCCTCTCACTTGTCTTTCTCTCACACAGAGGCAGTTAGATCATACCCAGTTACAGTAATAATACTGTTAAGGGCCATCAACTGTCCAGGAAGGTAAACAGTAGTGACTACAGGGCCTATTATTCCCAGTCATGCCTGAAGGAATGCACTAAAGATGCTCCATTATTGGAGATAATATTAAGCTGCAATGAGATTCAGACATGGAGAAGTAATAAGACAAATATTGGCTTGGTTTCTCATTTTAATTTGCTTGCAGCAAACCAGGAATGGTGCCAGAGTTTGTCCAACATTTTGTAAAGTCAACTATTAGTGTTGTTGTTCAAGTCCAGGTTAACTTGAGTTGTTTATGCTATTTATTAGATTAAACATGGTACCTTGTTTGGTAGATAGAAAACAAAATCAAACAAAAGGGATGAAATGTATATGAAATAGTTTTGGTTAGCAAAGACAGAGCCCATCTAACTAAGTGTAGCTTAGTTTAGATACAACAGACATAAAATTATATAGAAACCTGGTTAAGTAGTTGTTAAGCACATTTCCTGAAAAAAGCAACTTTTTTTTAACCTGATTTGAACAGCTCTGATACCTTTAACCACACTAATCTACTATGATAGTGCATAAGGATGGTACCTTCAAGCATGCACTCTTTCTAATAGTTAGCAGGAGGAGACTCGTGGCTCCAAAAGAAACGCTAAGTAAACCTTAAGAGACCATGACTAGATGCAGCCAACAGAACCAGATTACCTGCAAGAGTCAGAGACCCAATCCTGAGGCCCCCTCAGCACCTTGGCTGATATTCATAGAAGTTATGAACAGATTTGGTGACAAAGAGCGGTCTTGGTGAAGTCTAACCCTCACTGGAAACAAATCAGACTTACAGAGACTGGACAGTTCATATAAGGGGGTCCGGTACTGCTTCCCCCTCCTTAGTTGCCAGATAGTGGACCAGAATTCTCCCAGAAGTCATTCTTGTTGGAACTTCAATGAAGTATTCCATGTGATATTGCACTAAATAGAGTTCCTTCCACCTGCATCTGATGACACCTTTGTGTTCATGACTTTATTCTAACAGTGTCGTCTTCAATAAATCTATAAATAAGAAGTTAAAGGGGATTGACATGTTCTAATAAACATCTGTGGTTGGATTTTAAGACAATCTTAATGCTTAAAAGATTGCAGTTCTGCACTTTGGTGGTATGGTATTGAAAAAAAACAGCATCTCGTGTGCAGTGCCAGATGTGTATGGTGATCTGTCTCCTCACAGAAAGCAGGTTTCTGGTTCTGAACTGCAGCTTGGACCTCTCTTTGTGCAGTTTACATGTTATTTCCATGCACATGTGGTGTCTATTCTAGTATTCAGTCCAAACATGTTTATTTTAGGCTGACTTGTGATTCAAAATGAAGCCTCAGAGTGAATGCAAATGTGCATTGTTGGTACATAAAAAGATTCACACTGATTGCTGTGTATTCAGATTGTGGTGATATTTTAGTGGTATGAAATTTAACTTGTATCTAATTAAGAGGATTTGTACTTATAAATGCACCTAATAGCTCCGAACAATGTGCATGCACAGAATCTAGCAGAAACTATCGTATTGCAGGTATCAGCAATCTTAGCATCCACATGTTTCAATGTAAAGCGCTTTGAGCTGTCCTGTATATGAAAGGCGCTATATAAATAAACTTGCCTTGCCTTACATGCATTTTCACTTCGTGGAAAAAATTATTGATCTTTTAGACACGTAGCTTATAAAGACATGTATTGTGATCTGGTTTCATACTCAGCTGTCAGTCTGAAAGAGAGCACAGTGACTTCCTGAAATACATCCTTTTAGATTTCTGTCATGATTTTGGATCCATGTTGCAAAATTATACTAATCTGGTGAATATCTAAGTGGGTTTTAGTCAATGCTGTGAGATAGAGGACATGTGGGACATTTGACCATCACATAGCAACATTTAACCATCCTTTTAAATGCCTTAAAACCTGGATCAAGATACAGTCATTTATCTCAAATGATGCTGGGAATATGTGTGTAAGTTGCATTAAATTCATTGTTTGATTTTGTTATTGGAGGATTGTTTCTCTGACACTGTGTTATGGTCTTAGATATCTGCTTCAGATCCATCTCTTCCATCTTAAATGAGAGAACTGAAACTTGATTACTAGTTGGCCCCAAACTGGGCAGGTATGAATTATTCTCTCCTTTGCACCACATCGAGGAGAAACAAGCATGAAATAAGCTTGTTTACTAACTTAACAATATGGACAGTGATTTAGAGGGACTTATGAACAGCTGATACATCACTAATGTTCATACAGCTGGGCTTTGCATAAGATAAATACAGACGTTTGTATTTACAGATATTTTAAATTTCATTCATAGGATTAAATATAGGATATTTTCTATGAACAGCTGATAAAAGAAGACACTGAACTCAAGCAGTTTGGTGATGTTACATTGATTATCTTCTTTAGCCTTGTCATTTAGCCAGTATAACTAATCGTAAAGCCTTTTGCTCTTCCAGAGGAGAACATAAAACTGCTCTCTTGTTGTAGCATTCAAAAGCTATTTCTGTCTCTTCTCACTCAATTTCAGTCTTTGAAAACTCTGCTTCACAGTTTTAGTAATCTTTGAAAAGCAGCTTGCAGCAAAGATGGTCGCTTTGACTAAAGCAATACATCAAGCTGAATAGCAAAAGCAGACACATTTGTGATGCGAGAGCTTTCAGACAAAACATAATTTCATCAGTCTGATCCTTTGGTGCCATTCTGATAGTGAATACAAAGGAGATGTTTTTTGTTTATTTTTTGATGATTCTGTTGGTTTCTGTGGAAATATATTGTTATAACAGTAGTTGCTGTCTCAGCAGGTCTGCTGGCTCTAAAGCCTGGCAGAACAACTCTCATCCAGTCTGAGCTCTGACACTACACGGCTAATATGTCTGCACTCATTCTCAAACTAATAGCTCTTCCTCTTAGCCTCCCAGCAGAGGATTCAGAGTTTGGGGGATTTGCCTGAAAGTTAACTTCATTTGCACTGTTTAGATGATGATTTTAGGCATGAATACAGGAGCTATAGTTTGCAGCATGATGTACTGAATAAGCATTCGTGTAGTTTGTTTGTGGAGTCTTCGTCTTTAAATATACAGTATCTCTCTTATCAGAAGCTGCCTCCAGCCGATGAAACAAATAGATTGAGGCTCAGCTTTGTAGAGGGATTTGAAGAAGAGTCACAGGGCATTTGGAATCACTACAAAAGCTTTTCTCCCCTGTTTGCGCAAAGCTCTGCGCTGACAGGCTATGAATAATTATCTTTCAGAGGAAAACTGAGCTGAAAGCACTGAACTCAAACAGCGTCTGAAAGCAGTATGAATTCAAAACGAGCCCATTGTGCATTTCATTCTTCCTTAGATTGTAATTACAGATAACTTGTGGTTTTAGTGCAGAACTTAAAGTTTACTAATTAGCTGTTCAAATTTATAATTGAGGCTTTCGTGGAAATTAATTGTTGCATTTAAGTAGTTCATGAAAGAACTTCATTATGAGAGGAATTCAGAGCTGATAATGTTTAAAACAAATGAATGGCTGTACTTCCAGAATTATGGTGGCTAATCTTGTAGGACTAGCACTTTGTAGAGGATTGATTGGTTAGCTTTATCAGGAATGTGTGTGTGATTTCATGAAAGGTGTCCTATTGCTTTAACATCCATGTTTAAGAATGTATGTATTGTTGATTTGATCTACAACCTGGAACCTCAGTAGCTTTATGTGTGTCCTTAGTTTAAATAAAGGCACCTGGACTTTTTCTTTCTTCTTGAAATCGTTTTACCTCTCAACCCGAACACGTCCTTGTTTTTACAGGTTACATATATGCTCTACCTTGAATACACAAATGGACAGGGCCTTTGTCAATATACTCCCAGCACAGCAAATGTAGCAGCACCACCTGAAATTGCTGGGATTTTTATGCACAGAAAACCTGAAGCCAGCAAAAAGGGACAGAGAAGAAGAAGAACTTAATCAATGCTGCAGACCACCTCCATCTACTGCCTCTTGTTGTCTCTTTCTGAGTGCATTAACATGATGTCCATCATGTTTAATGTACTTCTATTGAAACTTATCTCAAACCTCAAAAGAAAACTTTGAACTCTGCGCTGTCCTCTGTATTCTCTACCAACCATGCCAACGTGAAGCATGTTAGTGGTGACTATTGGCTAAATGTAACACTGATTCACCCTTTCATGTACATAAATGAGCCCTAGAAAAGAGGAGTTTCAGCCTAGAAGTGAATTGGGAGTGGTTATTATGTGTTGCATAAAGAATGTTAATGGCTCACCTGACCATTGTTTGAATCATTGAAGTCATTGTTTCCTATAAGCTGTTTTCCCAAAACAACAAAACTTTACAATAATTGATCACATCTGTGCCCTGCTGGACTTCCACCAGCATTAGGTACAATAGCCATGTTTACATGTGCAAATGTCTTTAATCTGATCATGAATCGGATTAAAATTTTTACTGTGCACATGGACCCCCCCAAAAATAATCAGATTGCGACATGCGTTTACATCGGTCACTCGTTGGATCGGAATAAATTATTTTGACATGCGCAAATTTATCTAATATACCGGAAACAGTAGAAGAAGCAACAACTTCCGTTGTAAACAAACATGGCTGCATGCATTACTGCTCGCTTGTAACTTTTATTTCGTCTTAGATTTTGCCTTCTGTTCGTGTTTTTCAAGTCTACTTTTGTCATGGAGCCGCACTTTTGCACAATTTTTATTTCTTTTAAAAGTTTGAGTAGCGTGTTTGTGTCCGAAACGGACCAGTTTTGCTTCGCGCCCGCCATGTTTAGAAAGTTTTCCGCGTGATGTGACGTAACTGACGTAAGTGACATGCGCAGAGAAGATCCCTTCTATTAAAACATCGGAAAAAGTGCGTACATGTGCATTGATCGGAATAACAATCGGCATAACCCACCCCTCTCAATCGGAACAAAAATTTGATCCGAATGGGTCCAAATCGGGTTAGAATATTCTGAATGACGTGTTTACATTCATGATTTTTATTCTGATCAGGCATTTAATCCGATTACATGTGCCCATATAAACATGGCTAATGACTGTTTGTGCAGTCAGAGGCACGGCAGTACCAATAGATCCTCAGTGTCATCGTCGCCCGCATTTACATGGCAGAATTGAAAAGCAGAGCAACAAGCTCCTATGAAGTCACTGGTTCAAATATGCAGACGACAGATGCCTTCATACCCACACTCAACATGTAGAATTCATCAACTCAGTGAACAGTAACGTTAAGTCCACCCACGAATGCCAAAGAATTTTTATTCTTTCAACAGTGCACTGTACATGGAGGAGGATTGTCTCAACACTGTAGTTTAATGGGAAAAACTACAGAATAGGCAGAAACTGGTGACCTGTCCAGACTGTACGAAGCCTCTTGCCTGGCATAAACTCCAGTTTTCCAGCATCCCTGAATTGGATTTGACATTATAGAAAATGAATGAATGTGGCAGGAGTCTCAGATAAACTCAGAACAAACTTTCACAAATAAGTAACTTGTCAGGGTTTGTGTTTTGAGTTTTCCGTATTTCCCGTTTTATTTTGATACATTTCCTGTTTTCTTCATGCGTTTCCGTTTAGCTTGCTTGTGTTCTGTTTAATTGGTTTCACCTGGTTTAATTTAGCTCATTAACTCCACCTGTGTCTCATTTGTTTGTCAGTGTATTTATACTCCTGGTTTCTGTTTCATTCTTGTGCTTCATTAGTTAGTTGTATGTCTTGTTTTCCTTGCTGGTTTTCTTAGTTAGTTTCAGTTGGTTCTCTTTTGGTCAGTGTTATGTTTTCAGTTGTTACAATAAATGTCCTCACCTGCATCGCTCTGCCTCCTACCTACCTGCCTTGGGTAATCTCCATATCTTCGTACTAGCACACTGCAGGAGCGTAACATAACTCCTACATTCCTACAAACCTAACGACCCCTGCACAACAAAAGTTCCCACTAATAAGAAAAAACAACCTTGAATGAGTGAGATCAGATATGCAATGTAGTGCAGGGAGGGATACTTGAATCTTTATGTAGGTGAGACCAAACAAGCACTGTCTTCCCATCCTTCAACACATCCAGGCCTCCTCACTTTCACAGCCCTTCATAACCAGAAACCACCCTGCTCTAAAGAACTCCTCAACCTAACACTCCAGCTCCATGTCTCTGGTTCTCACACTTCACCATCTTTCATCCTCCTCTCAGGACTGAATACACATTCTGGGGAGACAACATCCCTCCCCCAAAATGTCTGGAGCTCTCTGCCGCTTTCAGTCAGAAACTGTGCAGAACTTTTAAAATGAGAAACTTTTGTCTTTTAATATGTTTTAATATTTGGCAATTACTTGCAATGCTTCTGATATTTAAACTATTTGTTCAAACATTTTTATTAAACCTTTGTATGTAAAGCAGGAATATCTTGTAAAGCACGTTTATAAATCAATCAAATACACAAATCCAATCAAATTTGTAAAGCAATTTACTTAAAGTAACACAAACTGCTTCACATTATAGAAACAATGTGAACATTGAACAACAAACAATCAAATTAAAGTTAAGTCTAAGGCTAAATATGATATATAAAGAAATGAAAGAAGCCTCCACATAACAACTCCTTATCGTTTCATACACAATCAGAATCACACACACACACATTTACACACACCCGACAATGTGCAAATGCTAAACAGAGGAGTGAGATGTTTTGAGAGATATGTGTGGAAATGTGGAAAACCATAAGTAAATAGGTGGCTCGAGGTACCACCTTTCCATAACCTACAGCACAGCTTTGACTTGGTTTCAAGATATGAAGTATGATCTGCAGGAACCAAGAAGACATTGGTATGAAAACAAACCACAGTATGACATAGTCAGAGGTATGTGGTTTGCATCCTGGCTAAAATCTATTATCTGGTGACTTTTAAAATTTGGAACAAGTGATGAAAAGATGGAAAACATTATGTGATTAAGCCAAAACATTACCTGCTAATATTATTACAGTCAGAGGATGCTTTGCCATGGTGATCTAAAGAGTGGAGATGAGTATTCACAAGCCTTTTTCCTGTAGAATAACATTTTAGTTGCTATCATGCACTGAAGATTTATTTTCATTTAAGGAAACTTACATTTAAAATGGAATTTAATGAACAGAAAAGACCATTTAAGGGTTTAGTGACTGTTGTAAGGGGGAGTTTATGTGGTTATAATGATGAAAGCAGCTCTAGTTTTGCTCACATGAGAAATCAGCGTGATGAATTGATGAATTTCCATTTGCTCTAAATAACATTAGCCTTATTTTACCTGAGAAACTCCAGCCTGTACCTGTAATTTCACAAGTCGTTATGAAGTTTTTTTCTTCCTCTTTTCTTTCATTCTTTCATTCACACTATCCCTTATTCCTCTACTTTCTTCCTCTTTTCTTCCTTTAAATGGCTGTCATAAGTCATGCAGTACATTTAAATGTTAACTAAGGTGGAGGTCATGAGTCTTTTCCTACTACATTATCTGCTAATAGCTCATAGCTTAATAACCTCACAGTCTGGGCTTTTTCTTAGGAGGATATAAATACCATGCAGTTTGAATGCAAAGTGCTGGAGCTGGATATTATTAACACTAAACATAACAAAAGTAGGCAACAGAGATAAGAGCTGATAAGAGAGACAATATTCTGTTATTGCATCATGGAAGAAAAAATGGCTGTTGCTGTTATATTGTCAAGCAGTACTGATACAGCAAGAGAAATAAATATTGAGCATATTACATATGTATTTCTAAAGGGGCTATTAATATTACATATTTACTGGGTGTTAGCACCAACCTAAGTAATTCATACATACGATGAAATCAAAACTAATAAATGCAGAAATTAAGTTCTGTGTAATGAAATAGAAGTGTTGAAGGGAGGTGTGCAAAAAGGCGAAAGAAGCCCAAAAACCAGCGGAAATCTATCATTAAAAAGAAAATTATTCTTCCCTTTGTCAGTGCAGTTTGAATCAGCTGATCCAGGCTCGACTGAGTGGTGTCCACCACCAGATGCTCCTTGTATGAAATGAGTCAAAAGGCTGCAAAGGGAGGTGGGGGATCTACTAAATGTCACTTGGAGGACTAATATCTTACTTTCAGCAAGGTAGAAATTAATAGAACAAGAAAAGCATTCAGAGAGCACTGACCTCAACCAAGAAACTCAATTCCTTTATGTGAAGAATCCTTTTTAAAAATTCCTGTGTTCATATTTCCTTCCAGGTCATTCCTGAAATTGAATAAGTAATCCCAAGACCCACTAACAAGAAAACAACCATAAAACTCTGCCCAGTAGAATAGATGTAAAGTTGCAAACAGTCGGATGAACACAGGCAACATCACATGGTGGGGTAACAATAATAAAACAGAAAAGGAATAAGAGTTGACAAAAGGAATGGGGGGGGGGGTTATAAGTTGTAAAGTGAAAAGGTACCCCCAATCCGAAACCGACAACTTGAGCACTCGCCCTGAGCCCCTGATGACTAAATGACGTCACCTGCGTGAGGAGCAGGTGAGGAGT
>JBAMHV010000018.1:4562794-4576289 GCA_037177535.1 Pseudomugil gertrudae
TATATTGTTGCCTCTAGCAGTACAGGACATCCCCTGTGTCCAACCAAACTTGCAGCAGTTTGGCACTTACAGTATTTATGCTGTTCCCTGTTGCTCAATTTCTTGCTTGTGTTATTCTTATTATCTGATCTGCATCACTTTGGATAAAAGTATCTGCTAAAAGATGGCTGCCAAGGAGCGTAGTAGCAAGCTCTCTAAGATCTCCATTAACCCAAAACTCTTCCTGTCACTTGAACCCAAAAATCCTCAGTCTGCCTAAGTACACATGTAAACAAGTTTTCCGTGCAAACAACAAAAAACATTTTCTTCATGATCTCTTAGTTTCATCACTAAAACATAATATAACAAAATAAAAATAGGATATATGCTAATAGGACAAACATAAACTCTGAAAAATTTGTTAGTTTAAAATTTAATGTTCGGTAGGCTACCCCATAATCTGATCATCGAGACTATGGCCACAGTTGGAATGAAGGAACTGTTAGCGGTTATACAGCTGGGCACAATCTTCAAGCAGTCATTTACGGGGGTGGGGATGAAGGAGGAAAGTCAATAAGTCTCAGCACCTCATCAGTTGAGCGCAGCCACTTCCCATCCCCGTTGGCAAGTGTAATGTAAAGTTCAGCAGGATACAGGAGAACGAGTTTGAGCCCTCGCTTGTAGAGCTTCACCACGACGTCCCTGTACTCAACCCACTGGGTCAAAACCTCAAGACTGTAGTCTTCAACCACTTGGATTTGTTGGCCACGGTAGTCTAGCTTCCATCTGCAGCGAGCCTCGAGACTCATGAGGTCCTTCACCTCGTAAAGGTGCAAGCAAAGAATGACAAAGTGCGGTCTGTCAGGGGGGCAGTTTTGGTGTTAGCAAAGCCCTGTCGATCTCAGAAGGAAATGGAAGTGTCTCTTTCCTAAAAATCTTGCACATTAGAAAGAAAAAAAGAGAAAAAAATAACTGTAGGTTTCTTACTTTCAACAGACTGTAGCAGTCTCTGTACCAGGCCCAGGATATGAATGTATTGTCCTTCACTGCGGCCTCTAAGTCAGAATTGCTTTCTTGCAAGTTGAAACAATCATTTTCCAATTCACTGACACCCTGGCTCAGATCTTCTGAGGCGAGCTCTAGGGATGAAAGACGCTGGCTGTTTTGTCGACTGTGGAGCAGACCTGGTTGAATTTGCTTTCCAGTATAATGAACAAAGTTTTAAAGTTGAAAGTGCCTTTCTGTGATGCTCGAGTAGCTCTGAGATAACCTCAGTGGTTAAGCTAGCAGCTTGGTCATCTTTCTTCCCTAATTTGTCACGGTGTTAAGCCATTTTGATGAATACATAGTTTTAAGAAGAGTAGGCTATGTTATTTAATATAGATTAGCTAGTTTACAAAATGAAGGAGAAAATAACTGAGAAAGAAGAAGAGCAGGAAGAAGCTCATGTGTGTGACTACTCCATAAGGCAACCGACCAATAGCCCCTATCTATCCATATTATATGAAGTTCATATCACACCTGGGATCACCATTGTTAGTCCCTTTGAGAAACTGTGTATACAAGAAACCAGCCCATCAGATTAATGGACATGGTACACAGTTGTTAATCCAGTTAGGATGTAAGCTGCCAGCACATCAGCAGCATTGAACATGTTCACTGACACCTTAAAGACTTTCCCTCAACTCTGCCTATCTGTATCTTCTAACAGGGCTCCGCTTCTTCTCCAGCTGCTGTTGTGCTCTCTGTGGAGGCCTTTGTTGGTGGGAAATATGTTAATTTAAACAGACAATATGCAACTTTTAACCTGATTTGAAAAACGCTGACTCTGGCGCTGGTACTGATTCACTGTACAGATTCGCATTAATAGGAGGTCTCTGATGAAACGAGACTTTTCCCCTCCTTTTAACTTTCATGTTTATTTGAGGCTAAGCAAAAATCTATATAAAATAATTTTATAGCATCAGAGCATTAAACGACTATAATTAGTCATATTTTGTGTGTGTTGGCGGAGGGGGTCTGCATTGATTTGTGGATAATTTTATTACCAATGTGCTGTGCAATAAATTGCACCCTTGAGGGTAATAAACATGATCTTGACCTTGACCATTAAGTGTGCTTATGATGCTTTGCTGCTCTACAAATATCAACCAAATGAGCGAGAAATGTCAAGAAAATTTTCTGAGAAAGTAGTCCTACAAGTCCATGACAGGTGGATTACATGTGAATGAGTAGATTAGTATTAAATGTTTTCAGCTATCCCTCAACTAAAAGCACAGCTTATTTGTTCTACATTCAGTCAGATGCTTAATGAAACAAATTAGTGAGGTAGCATCGTGTTCTTTAAGGATTACATTCAGTCCTGTTTTACTTTTGACCTTCCAACCACCATATGAGCACTTAATGCTCATCTTAGTCAGCGGCTTAGTGTTGTTAGTTATTGACCGAGGAAAAACCTTTAGTGCAAGGCTTGTATATAGGCAACAACCGCAGGAAAATATAGCCATTAAGAATGGGCTGTAACTTTTTATTCCATCTAACAGCCTGCATGAAGCAGCAGT
The DNA here is from genome assembly GCA_037177535.1 of Pseudomugil gertrudae. Taxonomy (NCBI): domain Eukaryota; kingdom Metazoa; phylum Chordata; class Actinopteri; order Atheriniformes; family Pseudomugilidae; genus Pseudomugil; species Pseudomugil gertrudae. The sequence goes on from JBAMHV010000018.1 coordinate 4,565,335, forward strand.
TGCAGCAAAACCGTGCAAAGGTCTATTATAAACATAAAGATTCTCACCTGATTGGGAAATTCCATCCATTCATTATCTACTGCTTATTTCCTGGACAGGTTGCCAGTCCATCACAGGAGCCTGATTGTCAAATTTCTTGGTGAATTCACGTCTAAAACCCATGTCATTTAAAAATTTGGAAATAAAAACAATTAATAAGTCAAAAGCTCTTTACAAAATGCAAATACCAAAAAGGGTACAAAAATATAAATGTTTTTGACCAACCTAATCTTAAAAGACTAAAAGGATTTTATTTCAAACTACATTTAAGGGCTCATAAAATCTATTTGACTAGCAAGAAGTATGGGTGAAGTTAAAGACACTCTTCTTGAAAAACTTATGTACTGTATATTTGACTTATTTGTATGATGCCAGACCTAAAATCTATAATTATTTTTATGGTGAACATAATTCAGCCCTGCCAAAACATTCAAGTACACATGTCCATTTTTCATTGTTACAATCATTATTTCATTACACACTGTTCTCTAATAAAGTGATTAACTAAATAAAAACAATACATAAAGAAAGAACTAAATGTTCTGGTTTAATCACAGCTTGTTTCTAAACAGTTCTCTTTATGATTCTGTTAACATTTACACATCATTAGTTAACAATACATTGACATTTAACATTTTCTATCATTTTCACCCTAAAAGTTTAATATCCGGCCCTGTGATGGTGATGTAAAGCGGGAACGCGACCCCGTTCAGGGAGAAGTGGTAGACAATGGATGGATGGCTAAATAGAAGTTGAATATCCATAGTTTTTTGTGAGTAGTGTATAAATGTCTCTCATTAATCTCTTTTGTGTTTCATGGCTGGGAAGAGGAGTCTCTGTGTGGGGGGTTCTTCCTCAGGATGTCAGCGACCCAAGCCAACTAAGGACCCCCACGTGATATTTGGAAGTAAAACAGTCAGACAGAGAAGGACAATGTCTGTTCCTGTCTGTTCAGGACAGGAAATAGTTTAGATGAAGAAAGAATGAGAGATGAAGTGGATAAGTGAAAGATGGATGAGAGGAGGGAAATTTAGAGAGAGAGGAAGAGGATGTCGGAGGAAAAGATAAATAGGTAAAAGAGAAGGATCAGTTTACAAAGTTGTGAAGAACTGGTGAGGGCTAGGAGAGAGGATGGATGAATAGATGAGGAAGGTTGAACGGATGAATGGTGATGAGGGAGGACAACAGATAAAACAATGAGATAAAATGAGGATGGGTAAATGGATGAGAGAAAGAAAGTGATGGATGAATAGGTAAAGGAAGGTAGGGAAGATGAAAAGATAAATAAACGAGTGAACGAGGGCCCTGTGATGGACTGGTGACCCGCCTCTCGCCCATTGTGAGCTGGGATTGGCTCCAGCTCCCCCGCGACCCCGTTAAGGGAAAAAGCGGTAGAAATGAATGGATGGATGGACGAGTGAACGAGGATAGATGACAGAGGAAAAGATTCAGTTCAGTCAGTCCATTCAGTTAAGCTTTATATTGTAGTCACAACAACGTTGTCTCCATCATTACAGACAAACCAATATGAGCCAATTTAATTCATTTTGATCCAATCAGCATTCAAGACAAATCCTTCGTTATAGATACTACTTGATCAAAAAAGTTATTCAATCTGAATTTTTCACAAGACTGGCTGTAGGCAGGGGCATAAGGGGACAACGCACCTCAAATCAAAGCCTTGGAAAAAAGCCATAAGCTTCCTAAACTCTTTCTGTCCTCTGCATCCAGGTTTGTGTTGCCGTAGTATCAGGGGCCTTTATTCATAAAACTGTGTACAGGCGTACATACGTATGGAAAACAGGAAATGTGGTGCAAATGTCTTGTCAAGCATAAATGTTGGCTGTAAAAAAAGGCAAATTATAAATAAATAAATGTTTATCTTTTTTTTCTTTATTATCAATAAGACAATTTTTTTCTAATGTGAGGTAGAAATTCTAATAGACATCACTGTAAATGTAAAAACATTTCTTGGTGGACATGGGATGGATATCATCTGTACCAGAAAAGCCAACACTGTTTCCTCCTCTTTAGCAGATCACACAAGTTGAAGTTATTTGTCTAGAAGAAGGATTATTGTGCAGAATAATATGTTACCTTGATTTCTGTACCCAAACCTGACCAAACCCAACCATGCTTACCTTGGACCTAACATCTCTTGTAACTTCAGACCTGATGGCGGCACACGAGGTGTGGACCGTGGATAACCATGTCCCCTAAAAAGAGTATAGTCCACCGACTCCGGTTCTGGGTCCAACCCGAGCAGCCTTTCCACTAGGTCACTGAAGCTGATGCTCTCTCCATGGATCTTCGATCACTGCGCCATTGTCTTCTGGAGCATGAGGAGGGTGAAGAGCCTCTCTGAACCTGGGTGGCTCAGAGAGGCTCTGCCTCTATGTAGTAGTACATGGAAATGATCTCACCCACTGAGTCCTGTCGAGGCAGGTTCATTCTGTCATGTTCTGGGGACCCAAATGCAGGTTGAAGAGGCAGAGGGGGCAGACTGAATGCAGAATATTAGGCTCTTTAATCCCAGAACAGAAATGCAGGTGCAACTAACATAACTGAACACCTAATGAAGACTAATGAACCTGCAACCAGAACTGAGAAACCAAAAGACTTAACTGAACTAAACAAGACACAGGTGAACATAATGTACAGTAAATCTAAATCAACACAGGTGAAACAATGAACGAAAATAAAGCCAAACTGGAACACAGAGCAAACCAGAAACAATACAAAACTAAATAAACCAAAAAACACCACAAAGTGTCCAAACCATGGCAAAAGATTTGTCAATTTTTTTACATCTAAAGAGCTTGAGGGCCTGGAGTGATATCTGCTATAAGTCACTAACCTAGAGCTACTGGGTTTCTTTTATCTCTCACTCTCTATTCTTGAAACAGTGACTTTAGCTTTTGTGCTGCTTCTATGTCTCTGTCTGTCTGTTCAGCACTTAATATTGGCATTTGTGAGGAAGTATCAGGGTGGCTGAACATACAGGGTCATAGCTGACAGAGACGGTGTCCCTGTCTTCTCATTTCTTTTCTAGTTGCTAAAAGAGGCTCTGCACAATGTGTCTGTGCAAGTGTCTGCTGTATTCTTCTCAAAGGCTTGAGTTCAGCTTGGATGAATGTAACAGGGTTACAGATAATCATTTCATCCTCTGAAGTGCTCTGACTGTGTTTGCTGTCAGTCTGTGGAGGTAGGCATGTTGTTTAGCTGGACAAGATTAGCTATGGTTGAGGTAATAATGAAATGTACAAGATGCTCTGCAATCTTATGTGATATTTTCCAAACAAAGTTCTGAACGTGTATCATAAGCTGTGTTTCCACGATAGTTATTTGCAAAATAAAAGTGATATTTGTAAATTTCAACAAACAATAATTTTGTTTGGCATGTGTTTCCATTGACCAACGTTTCCTTCATAACCCGCAGTTCTTGTAAAATGTCTTTTGGTTGGTAAGACTTTATGAAAATTATAGGGTCTCCCAGCACAGTCAGAATATTTGAAGCAAGGCGCGTTGGTTCCTGGCCGCGCATAAGCACTGTCCGATCCTGTTTTGTCATGTGATCTTGTATGTAATATTGGATCGGCTGTGCTTAAACAAATTTCACTGAACAATTGTACGACATATAACTGTGCATGTGACAATAAACCTCTTTGAATTTGAATACAGCCGACAACTTCCAAATGCAATTAAACCTAGTTACCTGGGTGAGGCAGGAGGGGAGGAAGTATCTGACTTAGGCGGTGAATCAAAGGGAGGTGTGGCTGTATTTGTACATGTGAGCGTTCCTGCAGGTGTGTGGAGCTCTGAACCCAAGTCCCAGTTGCATCTCTATGAACCTAGGAACAAGAGAGCGTCTTATGGCACACATCATGGATAGCCAGCATCCAAGGCTGACGGTTCAGGTACCTGTCACATGACCTACTATGTCATGCCCCGGGTTAATGAGAAGAGTTTTGCTGTCATACTTTTGCAACATACTTTTATAATGAAACATCTGAAAAATTTGAGAGCGTAAAAACATTTCAGCAATAATTGAGTTTTTTCCTAAATATGGATGTTTCCACTACTGAATTTTTATCATTACTGAACAATTCTAAAGACAAAGGAAACACTGGTATTGAGCCAACTATCAACCAAGCTACTGTATTAGCTTGTGTGCTACTAGTTCAACATATATTAGTTTAAATCCAATAACAGAGTAAGGCTTAGTAATCAGCTTTTTCAGTTGAAAAGACATAAATGACTATTAGATATCTGCTGCTGTTCAAATTATGTTTGCTTTCATTCAGATATTGTGATAGCCTGCGTGCTGTCAATCTTCCATGTGCAAATTATTAGCTACAATCAGCTATTATCACAACAAAGCTTCAGGAAAAACCCTTTGTCGTTTGGAACTGTCGCTATCCAGTTTGTTTTGCCATGAACCAAACCATCTTCTTTTCTTATTGTGTCCAGCCTTATGGTAGAGGAACAAGGACAGAAGATTTAGCAGTAAAAAAGAAGCCTAATAAATAAAAAAAAAACAAACAAAAGCAATAATTATACAAGTATAACCAAACAGGATAAAAACAAAATAACACAACAAAACCACTGGACTTCTCATATACAGGGTTTTGAATTAGGCAACTATCATGAACAAGCCTAAGATCAATTATTTTGCTATTCGTGATACCATTTTTACATCCATCCATCTATTTTTGGCTGGAGCCAATCCCATTTGACATCGGGCGAGAAGCGGGGTACACCCTGGACAGGTCACCAGTCCATTACAGGGCCAACACACATGGACAAACCACCATGCACATTCTCACTCACTCCTATGGACAATTTAGAGTCTCCAATCTAAGAATCCATATGAAATTACTTTCCACAAGATGTTGAATGTGCCTGACACAATATTGATATGAATCAGGGGCGGGGAACTTGCCCTCATTGTTTCCGATGTCTCCCTGTTCTCCAGAGTTCCCACACTGATGAAGATACTTGGAATTTAATCCAGATTTAACAAATAATATTAACAAATAATAATAATAATAATATTTAACAAATAATATAGTGTTCAGTAATGTTCATGAACTAGTTTAAAAGTTAAGCTAAATGCAGCAGATTGTAAATAAACAATGTGAATGTGATCTTGTGGGGATTACGTGGTCAGGTTTGTTAGTTAGGTTTCTCAAGTTCAGTTTTTATTGGCCCTGGATGGACTGGCGACCTGTCCAGGGTGTACCCCGCCTCTCGCCTGTTAACAGCTGGGATCGGCTCCAGCCCCCCCGCGACCCCGCTCTGGGATAATGCGGAAGAAGATGGATGGATGGATGGATGGAAGTTCAGTTTTTATTCTCACGTCAAGTTAAAAAAGCTGAAACTAAATGAACTTTGAACTACTTCAAAATTGAAATGTTGAACTATGACTGAATTTTAAAATGAGTCAGCTAAACCTTGAACTATCTGCATGACTGTACAGTGTAGCATTAGAAACATGTATACTAGTCATCTGCCATTTAGATGCTGGCCAAACATGTTTTGTTTTAGGTTAGTTGCTTCTGGATTCTGGAATTTTCTGGACCTGTAAATACATAATGCTTCAAATGTTAAATGTTTTGGTATTTAAAGTGAGAAGAAAAGTAAATTTGTGTTTTGTGCATCATAATGATAATAATTCAATTAAGTTTATTTTGAAGGACAATAGGCCAAAATGCTAGATGGATGGCTTTTAGCTCTGATCAGATTGATTATCACAGATTGATGATAAAATTAAACTGAGATAGGCAATTGCCCTGATGACAGGAAGTTAATTGATAAGCTATATTTACTGCCCTAAAAAGGCATTGAAAAGATATCAGATACAACTCCTGTTGAATGATACGTTTTATGATACGCAAAACATTTTTAACAGCATGCTGTTAAAAATGTTCTGCGTATCATAAATCTATTTTAGAGCAGTTCTTAATCTGAACTTGCATTTAACCCTAATATTGTTATTTCCTAAATGTTTACTTAAATGTCACTAACATCTGCTGTCAGCTCACATCACTCAGATAAAATCTTTTTAGATCATCTTTAAAACACAACCAGCTGCTTCATCTGAATTGTCAGTAAAAGAAGCTTTTATTGCCACACTTACAAACACAAATTGCTCTCTGTTACATAAGCCAAGAAGCTTTATTCTTATTTCATTATTGTGCCTCTGCACTTTGTTTTTTTTTTAGGTTTAGAACTGTTGTATGCTACTGTTTTATTGCCTTTCTGGTTAATTCACAGTGCTATCAAGCCTTTAGGCATCAGAGTTTAAAAAACAAAATGTAACATAATGTTAAATCAGAGTGAAAAGGAGAAATGTGGAACAAGAGTTTCAGATTGCAGTGAAATTAATCTTATCATTTCATACTGGCAGCCCTGTTAGATTTAATATCTTTCACCGCAAATTATGACTTTATATATACATTTATGTTTAAGCAAATCTTAGTTTCCAAAATACACAGTTGTCTCATCAAACTGATGTCTGATCAGACTAATGTTATGTATAAGCTCACAGTTGTTTTCTCCAACGTGACGTTTCAGGTGCATGATTATTATTGATTGACCCACTGTGGGGTTTTTTTTAATAGAAGAATCTCTTTCATGTTTTGATGAGCCTTCATCATTCCCAGAGGGCGAAATATTCCCGAATCAGAGAAAGTTCTTCATATACTGTGAAAAAGTGTTGTATGTTTTCTCTGTATCACCAACTCTGTGCTTCCTCATCAGCTAGGTCTGGTTTCTTGGCCAAAAATGTAGCAGTGAATACACATAGTACACAGCACATTCAGATAAATTATAAGCTGTGTGTCCTTGCAGACCAAAGCTGTACCTTCATTTCTATTCAGCTTTTCGAGTCAGCATATGATTCTGGCTCACTGGGTGAATCTTCGCAGGAAAGGTTAGGACCAGTTTGAAACTGTGAATCATGACTACAAACTGCATCCAGAATACATTTTGACACTTAACAAACAACTCCAATGGTGCCCTTGATGATGCACCACCCAAGGAATCCATGAATAGGCCTCCATCCATCCTGCCGTGGCCTTTGGCATGAAGAACTGCTTCTCCTGGTACTCTCCAGCTCCAGAGGGCTGCACTGCTGAACTCTGTATTTCATGCTTTTTGAGGTCATGTTTGTCTGTTGTTGTTTAAATCATCCTCCTTGTGATTCATTGCATGAACGGTATCAAATGTTAAATATTGTTATTTATTCTTGTTTTAATTTGTTTGTACAGAGAGAAAAAATAGCTAAAAAATAAATTAAGCATTTTAGGCAACTGACATTTATGCTACTAATTTGAGGCGACCCAAAAATATATTGATTTAGTGGACTATACTTCAGTGTTTATCATCATCACCACAAACTCTGCAATACTGCCTTTTCTATTCACTGATGTAAGAAGGGGGGAACAAGTCCAGTATGTGAGATCTACTATCCTGCAAGGTGTGATGGGAAGGCAGGGCTACATCTAAAAATTGCAGGTTGTTAACAGACAATAACGTCACAACACAGATCAAGATCAGCACATTTATTCTGCAGATAGCATGAGGTGCACAGTTAAAATGCAGACATGAGCACGCTCTCTCACCACCTGTAACTGGTCAGAGAGGGACGAGGAAAAATCCCCCATGTTTAATTAAATTACCCCAAAACTCCAACCAAGTAATGTAGTTATGTTGTTAAGGTGTTCAGGCTGATTTAAAATATTTTCCCTGCAGTTGGTTTAGTTAAAACAGAGACAACATTGCAACATGTCTTACTCATACAATGGTTTTCCTGCTTTTACCGCAAAGCTGCAAAGATGTAACACTTGCAGCTTTGGTCCGACCCTAATTACGGCCTTCCTCACGCAAACAGGTTACTAGAAACCTCAGTAATGATACTAAACAAATGGACAGTGGCAATAATAAGTTAGCAGCAGAAAATATTATAACAGGTTGGTGAATGCTCTCCAACCACCATCAAAATATTGACACAATACAATGGAGAGGTTGTCTTACCCAAGAACACGGCAGATGAACGGCGGAGTGGAGTCGTCGTTGGACAACCTGATGCAAATAAACTATACTCCACACATTTGTGTCCCAGTGTGAGATATCACATTATAATGCTGTTCTGGCTTATAGAGTTAATAACATGTAACAACATGACTGACTTTTACTGGCTTGAGCGACTTCAGAGAAGAGACTGGAGGAAAGCTCGATATCGCATTAGACTTTGTGAAGGAGATCTAAGGTGCAAAAAGTCACGTGAGTCTTAATAAGTAAGGTAGTACAGCATGGCTTTATCGCAGTTCTACAGGCTGAATTTTACTTGTTGAATTTAACTATGAAATTTTGCGTCTTAAACTATTACGGCATCAATGTTTGATCAGTAGCTCAGTTTGGAAAGCTGCTATTGGATCACTTAATGTGAATGTATTTTTCCATCTAAGCCTTGATAGCATTGTTTACCAAAAGCAAACACTACTGTTTATACATTCAAAATGAATGTGGTTGAAGGAAAAAGAAATCTACGTTTGAAGGTTTGTTTTGCTAAGATGAAAACAAATTCCTCATATTTGGTCAGTACATCCACGCTGCAGCTGCAATAAAGAGGAGAGCTTTCCAACTTAACCATGGGGCTTCCTATTGCTATGAGATTACCACATATTATCTCCTCCTGGAGTGAAAAAAAAGGACTGCTGCAACATCGAGTAGGCCACTTAATCAGACACACACACTTGCGTGAAAGCAGACACACACTGCTACAGCTACAGTTGGATTTCTATGTATGACACTACAGTAGAACGTGGCACTGTAGGAAGGCATCAAAGAAGATGATCCCTGTTGCACATTAGGGTGACGTGACATGAATTTTGATCAAACACACAAACTGGGCGTATGTGGAGTGCTCACAAATACACACACACACAAACACACATATTCCGCTACTAATGAGGAGCCGAAAGGGGCTCTTGCTCAGCAGCCAATTATCCTGTCTCTTTGGAGGAGTAGTCAACATGTGTGTGTGTGTTTGCAGCCGTGTGTGTGCAGATGTTGAAAGCTCCAGCCGGAATCACTCTTTTCCCCTCCATGCCAATATGACAACAGTCAAATTTACATAATCTTTCAGTTCTAATTATGTCTATACATGCTGTCTATAAAACGTCTTCCACGCTCGTATGGAAACAGACTGCTGAAGCTCTTTTGTGTCACAACCAAAAGAAATATGAAAACTAGGTTGGAGTTTGAAAAAATCTGTAGTTTCTTATATGTGAAGAACATTAAATATGTAAAGATTCATTAATATCTTTAAATGGCATTGATCATTTTAAAACCGTTGCTGCTTACTTGAAGCTTTTTACTTCATCCAGTGTTTTAGTGTTTCTGTTTACTTTTACCTGTCTGTCTGATGAGTTTAAGGCATAGAAAAGCACAGACCTCTGCCAAGCAGCTCACTTCCATCCACATTGTAAAGAATACTTTTAAAAAATCCATGTGTCTACATATTCTTTCAAGTTATTCCAGAAAAAGCATTGACCCATTTGCAGAAAAAAATTAATAATCCAGCCAGTAGGTTTTGCAAGTGTCAGACAAATAAACAAGACAACATAACCTTCCTGGCAGAGGTGATAACTGCTTAAGGCAGGTTTGTCCAGCTCCGGTCCTCGAGGGCCACAATCCTGCAGGTCTTCCATGTATCCCTGGTCCAACACAGCTGACTCGAGTTGATCAGATGATCGAGTTTTGTATCCATTTATTGAAAGCCAGGTGTGTTGGAACAGGGATACATAAAAATCAGCAGGACAGCGGCCCCTGAGGACTGACTTTGGGCACCCCTGGCTCAAGGGACTAAAAGGTAGTTTGTTCAGAATGTCTTGAAGAACTCAAAGCTTTTCTGGGCCGTTTTTATGACTGTAGCTGATGATAGAAATGATGATAAATATTTTTTAAATATTTTTTCAGATGTGCAGTTTCTTCCAGGTGCTGTTTTATTTATATATTTCACTAATACTACTAATATATATATGGTGAACATAAATATGTTTGTATTTATCAGGAATGAGAACAACACTCATTCCAATTGGACATTGTTTGCAGAAATCCAGTTAATACACCATGGGAGGCATGGGATTTGTTGCCATGGCAGTGTTACAAGAAAATAAATGCATGTCACTGTGGATTTAAACATAATGATGTTTTCCTAAACTTTAACTAAATATTCCAAGTATAAAATTAAACTAACCAAAGCAGAGGAACGGTCAGGAAAAATAAAGGGAATTGTCTTACAATGAAAAAACTCCAATGTTGATACATTATATTTATTAATCTACAAAATCTATCAAACCTTTGATAGGAAGGATTGACAGCAGCACAGATTAGTGAAAATAGGGATTATGTTAAGACTACATATTTAAAAACAAGGCTTTAAAAATGTGGAAACTGAACCATTTACTAATTAAAAACGGTAATCTAATTCCTAAAAACAAAGCCAGATTTCCAAATGCAAACTAAAACTAAATAACTTGAACCTTAACTGGGAGGCTTTTCTCATGGCTGCACTTTATCTTTCTTTAAGTGAAAACTTGCTTAAAGACCAAATCACAAGTTTTCTCAGTGTTTCTTCGGCATTATCATAGACATCACATCTGCTGGTTTTGTGACTTAGACATCCTCTTCAAAATAGAAACAGCTTGCATGCAAAAGATTGTCACCCACTTAGGCAGTTGCTGAGATAGTAATGTATGAATGCTGTTATAATCAAGAACATTGAAGGTAATGTTTACATCTTTTGTTCTGCATCAAGATAAGAAAGATTAGAGATTAGATTAGATTAGACTTTATTATCTCACAGTGGAGAAATTCACTCGTTACAGCAGCTCTTGTTATAGAATAAG
>JBAMHV010000018.1:4576713-4586787 GCA_037177535.1 Pseudomugil gertrudae
AGAGTCTGACAGCAGTGGGGATGAAGGACCTGCGGTAGCGCTCCTTCCTGCACTGAGGGTGTCTCAGTCTGCTGCTGTAACAACAAACTCTTCAAATGAAGCTGGAATAAGTATTGCCCTTACAAATAAAATAAAAGAATAAACTGTGTGAACTCTTAAACACATATTTAGGTTGAGAATTTGACAAGCCTTCAATGTCTTCAAAAAGAGGAAGGATGGATGGCTACATAGAACAGCTAAATGCTGCACTTTTAGCTATGGACTAACATCAATAGCAGCAACCACTTATCAGCAAAGGTGGTTGGTGAAAAAAATTCCTAGTGGAACTAAAGTAACAATATGTTTCTCTAACAAGTCCAGTAGATGAATTCAGATGAACAGTCAGGTGAGCATTACAATTTAGTAGTAATGATTTAATCTACCTCTCAATTACAATTTTTTCTAAAGATAAAGTAATTGAACATGTTCCAAGTGTATCATACATCATGCTTACTTTAGAAATGGTATCAAAATCAATAATTCAACAACATGAAAGGGTTGTAAAGTTTACAATTCAATTAACACAATTGTAGACACATCCATTTGAGACAATTCATAATAGCTAAGGAGAACCAAAAGATTGCATCTAATCTTGACTTTGATCCCATCTCGTATCCTGAGCATGCATGAAGAAAACTCCCTTTTAACAGGAAGGCAGAACCCAGCTCAAGGAGGGCAGCCATCTGCCTCGACCAAGGGTCTCAACTGGCTGGGATGGCGAGGACAAGAAAGACAGATTAACATGCACTGTAGCTTTTATCCATGAAGTCTCTCTGGAATTGAATCCTGTTGGCAATGCGAACCAAGCTCTGACATCGGTTGTACACAGACCACACAGCTGGTAGAAAGGGGTCTAGTACCCTATACTCCCACACTGCCCACCACAGGAGTCGCCAAGGGACACAATCAATCGCTTCTCCAAGTCCACAAAACACATGTAGACTGGTTGGGCAAACTCCCTTGCCCCATCCTGGACCCTGAACTAGGATGAAAACCACTGTGCTTTCTCAATAAGGGGCTTGACTATCTGATAGACCCTCTTTTCCAGACCCCTGAATAAACTTTTCCAGGGAGGGTGAGGATGATATAGCCATGCAAGACAAATGTGAAACAGGTAACAATAATGATAATCTCAGTATTCTCATGTCATAATGCAGCACTGCTGTCATCCTTTGATTTACACCCCACAGCAAATTCATCTGTTTGATGACCAAACCTTAATAAATTATAAATACATTCTGAATGTTCAAAGACATTTTAGAAATGAGGCTTTTCAGAGACACAAAAGTCTCAATATGTCAGGCATGAATCTATCCTCTGTTTCAGCAATTCACCACTGTTATATAAGAGTATAAATGTGTTTACACTAACTGCTTCTGTCCTGTCAAAGTGTGTGAGTCTGTGCGTGTGTCTGTATATGTGTTTGTGTCTACAATTCCTCTCCGATTCAACAGACCTCTTACAGGATAATCATGCTTCAAAAGGATTGTTCTTTCTTCTCCTCTGTAGCGTTTCTCATTCACTTAAGCTCATTTAGCTGTAAGTGCTCCATGGTGGGTGTTGTCGTTTTGACAGGTTTGAATGGGACCTTGTGTAAAGGTGGCTGTCATTGTGGGAGAATGTGTGAGAGCTGTGGTGTAAAGGCTGTGTGATTAGTGTAATTGTGTCACTCTGAGAAGGGCTGGCTGGTTAAAAGATGAGGTACTTAACATTAATGCTCGCCTCATATCAAAATAGCTTCTATTGGAGTCATTAACATTTTCAAAGGCCACTTTAGACTGAGGCTGCAAAATATTGTTTCCCCTGTGTGCACAAGTTTAAGTGTGTTTTGCGATGCAAATTTATAGGTCTCTTTTATATGTGTATGTTTGCTGGTACATTTGTTAGGGTACACCCTCTGGACTCCATGAGCTTGTCAATAACAGTTATAGGACGCCAGAAGAACAGATGATTCTCCTGGGTCTGCAGTGGCCCTTCAGCTAAAATGCAAAGTGTGTTTCAGAGAGCCTTCACATGCTATTAATCAATATGTGTCTCTGGGTTGGTGTGTGCATTCCAAATATACACTTTGGCCAAAATGTGTGCAAGTGGTGGTGCTGATTTGAACACGAGAGGCCTACTCCCTTTGGGTAAACCCATGTGTGCTAAGCCATTGCTATTCCATCACTCTGAGCGATCCACAGCCAAACAGATCCCATCATGTTTGTGTTCAAAGAACATGATTTGGTCCCCGCAGGCCGGCTGCATGCTGATGCTCCTTTTAGCCAGCTTAAATGGATTACAGCATCCACCCTATAAGTCTGTACCTGTGGTGGGGTTTTTTGTTGTTGTTGTTTGTTTAGTTTTTTGTTGTGTTTTTTTTTCTTTATCTAAATTTGTTTGAATGCCCAAGAATGGCTTTGATGTCAGGCATCTGCATGCTTCAGTGGTTTCAGGGACAACTGATGGCCATGGCCTGAAAGCTGCGTCAAATACAGGATGACAGCCAGAACAGAAGTTGTCCAGTTATTTAGACACGCACAGACAGTACTGAATTCAGGCTGAGAGCATAGCATGTTGCCTTCACTTGCATATTACTTAAAGCTAAATGACATAGTTTCTGTAAAACTAGATGAGCACAAGAGAAACGAGGACCACCTAAAAATACAATGTTGTAAAACATGCATACATTTTACAGCTCTGTTCATTTTAATTGATAGTGGTGATTTTATTTGTTACTTAATCAAGTTTCAAGTTATTTTCAGTTATTATTGGGACTTTGATTTAGGTTTTGTTTAGTTGGCTTCTTTTAAAGACCCATTTCTTTGTTAAAATATTATTTTTGGGTAAATAAATGCCCCCTTTTTAAAGCACCTGTGTTCCTGATCCTTTACTAGCTTTGTCCCTCACAATCGCCATGGATTACCATATATTGCTGCTAGTTTTTTGCTGTTTATTAAGATGGTTTCCAGTATTTTTGATGGTGCTTCATGTAATGCATCCAATTTGTTCATCTTTTCAAAATATTGAAGTTTATTAATTGTCTCATTTCTCTGATTTGCATGCTATAGTACCCATAACTGCTTAGAATTATGTTATCACACCTTATTGCAAATTTCAATTTAAACACCCGACAAATAGGTAGTGTATATTGTATAATAAACAATCAAGTACTGATGTGCAAAATAACAATAACTCAAAGTGTCAAAAATGAAAAAAAGAACAAGAAATCTTATCTGAACTTAGGTCCATATTAACTTGTTTATTCACAGCTTAACTAGTTTATTATGTCTGAAGGTTAAAGTGAAAACAATTACGTGATGTCACCCTTAAAGTAAGAAATATTTTATGTCTTTTGTTATTTAATAGATTGCTGTTAAAACAACATAAAATATCATTTATGAAAGTTTGCGTGGAATCTCTATTAAAATAGTTCTTATGCAAAATAAAGAGCTGCTACATCAAATTAAAAGTCTGATTTAAAAAAACATTGCTTGCAGGTGCAATTTTCCTTTTAAAGTCACACACTCGCCCATAAGGTTGCACAGATGAATTTGGTTCATGTCCCGCCCCTACACACCCACTTTCTACCACACACGGCCAGTGCAAAGCAGCTCATTGATATTGCGCCTTGTGAATTGGAAAGTGTCTGTGGCGTTTCACGGTGAATCGTGGTAATCATGTAAACGTAACTTTTCACAGACTAAAATTAAGGTACTCGATAGTGAGGTGGAGACGCGTAAGGAGATTCTGTTTGCGAGTCATAGATGTGGCGTAACAATCAAAAGGAAGGCTGCCGAGGGGCACCACGTTGCTGCAGTGGCGTGTTTTATATGAACATACTTTGCTCGGATGTTTAAATACGTATTTATAAAATAAATACCTGTTTTTAAGCATATCTATAATAATCCATGTTTCTGTGTTTTTGATTACAATGATACAAAGTCCGATGTGAATGATAACAAACATGGTTTATGTGGTTTAAATGTATTATCTTATCCACTGTGCTGCCAGTTTTCCCTCCAAAATGTTACTACACATGGTCCAAAGCTGGCGCAGCGGGATGCACTTTTCTTCATCAAGTTTATTTTTATAAATCCCAAACTTTGCTTAATGAAGTACTTATGTCATTTTCAGGCCCATTTTTTGCATAAGCAGCTTTATAAATGAGGCCTCTGATGCAGATCTTTTTCCCAGGGTGTTCTGAAATGACACTTAATTCTGCAAAATTAGTCTAATTTTGACCGTTGTCTTAGCTCTGTCCCTCTCTCTTCCTTTTTTTCCAAGGCTTCCCCTGATAATGTCCTTTTGGGTTTCTTTGCTAAATGTTATGCCGTGTGTACCATGATGCAAAATGCCACGGTAAAGTCACATGGCAGGATGTAGAAAATAATGGTATGCCATTTGTCAGCTCCGGTAAAGTATATGATTGTCACTGCGCCATCCAAACGAGCAAGAAACACATAGTTATTCCCAAAGTTACGTAGTACTTTCTACATAAAACCTTTAGTGACTGCAATGATAATAAAAAAATGATTAACTCAATAAGTTTGCCTCAGGAACAAGACCTACTCCACCTCATGTGCCGAGTCCTCCTATAACTGGTTTATCCATTTAATATTTCACATCTGACTTTCTTATCCCCACATCTCTTTCCCTTACCAATGCATCCTTTTTCCTTCTTACCAATTCATCTATGTATCCACTTCCACGCTGATCATCTCATTTCTTTTCATGCAAATCCCTTCGCTCCTTCCTTTTTCTGCTCTTTTTATCTGGCATCATCTCAGGGGTGCTGGTAGTGGATATTTATATTTATCCGTACTGGTGCTGCCTTTCATAATAATTTGGCTCCTTATTAAACCTATTATTTTACACTGCTGAGGGTTTGACACTTGTTAGTTAAGGCAGCTCAGAGAAAACTGGCACAGTTATCACATCCTGTCAAAGAAAGTTAAGACAACAGCCATATGCTGCCCTCTCCGTTTTCATGCAAATGCATATAAACACCACAAAAATGTATTGTAATTTTGATTTAGGCACTTTTCCACAGCGGCTGAAATGTGGAAATGCACCTTATATACAAAATCCTGCTGCAAATATGAAAACAACTTTAAGAAGAAAGCATAAACAAAAACAACAGCCTAAAGAAAATGCTGCATCGTCACTCGGGTTTGCAGTTTGCTGCCTGGAGAAGAGGCGTCCTGCTGTGAAATGTGGCCCCTCTCATGAAGCGCAGTAACCGAACCTCCACTGTAGATGGCATGTTGTCATTATTACCCTTAACTTACAGAAGACCTGTACCGGTGAATAAAAATACAGCCAAAATATGCTCCCATCCCCCCTCACCCCTCACCTCCAGCAAATCTGTCCTAGCCCCAGTATTTTGATCCTTTCAGAGTATGCTCAGATCATGATCATTAATAACTGTGTTGATTTTGGGGGCTCCAAGTGATTTAGAGTCAGATATTGAAGGGGTTCATATTCTGTCAGCACAGTACAGGCTGTTGGTAAAATCTTGAGGCTAATAAGGCAAATCCGCCATCTATGATGCTGTTACTGTGTTTCTTTAGAGTGGGTGCTTTTCACAGCAGGAGGACTATTTTCAGCACCACTCATGTCCTCTGGGCATGAGTGGTATTGGTGGGATGTTTGAGCAACATGAGGGCAGGTAGAGAAGCTACATCAAGGTATATATTATAAAAATATCAGCTGCTTTAAATAATTGAGTAAAGCTTGTTTACTTTGTAGAAACTTTGATAACATCAGATCCCTTCTGTTGTGAGCGGGAATACACAGCATGATTTTGTATATGAATGTTAAAACCTGTCAGTCACCGTACTATTCAATACTATTATCTTATAATAAAATGTAACAGCTTTGCAGTAATAAATTTAAAAACAGCTAATGTTTATGGATAGCTGTTGAGCAGCTTTGTATGTGATCAGTTGTGTAATATTAGGAAAATAAAATTATTTAGAGATGTGGTGGTAGTTGACCTGGATGAATTTAAAGCAGTTTAAAACAAAGAGGTGGTGTGAAGATCAAATATTTGGCATATAAAAACTAAATGAGACTAAAACAAATAGGGGGATACCTAATAAATATTTACTTCCTGAAATTCTACAGCTTGTTAATGAGCCTGTTGACATGTTTTAACATGATGTTTTATTGATAGAATGTTGACATTGTTTATAACATTGTCTTTTGGATTTTCAGTATGTTCACAGTGACATGAATCAAATTCCTGTGATCTTCAGAAAATCTAGTCTTGTTTTGTTGAAGATGGTGACAGCAACAGTTTTAGAGTTAGCTGTGCGAATGTGTGAGCTAATATATTTAATGCTGCTGCGTATTCTTAATGAGGAGAAAATAACAGTTGTTTTTCTAGATGGCTAGCATCTGCCATGATTGCTAATAGGTTTGTTTTTCCATCCGTAGAGTTTCTTCTTTTTTTTAAATAATGTGTATATAAAAGAAAATAAATAAATCATATTTATGGACTTACTTTTCTTGAGGAAATCTAGGTGTGTTAATCTAATCTTTCTATGAGCATGCCTGTTGATTATGCTTGTTATCCAATAAAGCATATAATATTATACTGCATATATGGTCTTATAAATAAAAGACCATTCTGGGATTTATTTCTTTCATCTAAAGGTTCAGTACAACCTGATCTCTGTATTAATAAGTTGAAAAAGATAACAGTTATTTTTCAGTAAATCATTTTGTTATCACATTACC
This sequence comes from Pseudomugil gertrudae, assembly GCA_037177535.1. Lineage (NCBI taxonomy): Eukaryota > Metazoa > Chordata > Actinopteri > Atheriniformes > Pseudomugilidae > Pseudomugil > Pseudomugil gertrudae. The sequence continues at coordinate 4,583,476 of JBAMHV010000018.1, forward strand.
AAATAAATGTAATAAAATTTTGGGAAAAGTTGACCTAACTTTAAAATGTAAGACACTGACCCACCTTGTGAGAAGTTTCTAAACCTTTTCAGGCAACAGTTCACCTGTTGAGCCACGTTTGGCTCTGCAAAACCTACCAAATATTTGTGTTCTGTTTAGGTGTCAAAAACGTAACACATTTACTCTTTCTTGAAACTATATACCCGCCCTGCTGCTGTTCTGTACCTGCACCCAGTTCCACTTCACAACTACTGGGCTGTATTTCTTCTGAAGCATGTGCACTTGCATTACATCCAGCCAATGGAAATTTTTTGGCACCTCAAGTGTCTTTTTTTATAAGCTCTGTCCCGGCACCTCCTCCTCTTTCTTTTTTATTTTGAGTCCATCAGTACCAGCACCACCACATTCCTCTGTCTTTGTTGTTTTTCCTCAATTCGCTGATTTCCTCTGTGAATAAAACTTATTTACTTGCATTTTGATAAAACTGTCAATTAGTGGAGACTGAAGAGCACAAATCAATTTATTTGTGAGCGAGAGCCAATTTCAGCAGTCCTACTAGCTGCAAAACATATGATTCCTTTTTTTCCCCCATTCAGGCCACCTAAAAGCCCAGGCCACGGGGATTTGTCCTGCTGTCCTTGACCGCCAAAACGGGCCTGGCTTCACTTCACTAACTCCCTGGATTCAACTCCAGCTGCAGTCGCTCTGTTGCATATTCCAATAGCTATTATGCTGCTTAAGCTCCTGCATTACCCTTTAAATGACAAACTATCACAATCACCTGGAATCATTTAAAACGTTCTTGTGAAAAATATATTAACTAAGAAACAAAAATGAAACCAAGACTCTGGAATCATAGACTAACCACAGGCAACTCCACCAATTCTGAGGCACAATGTTGTGAGCAGAGCCGAAGGAAGGCAGTCAGTCGTCCGTAGGCCCTAGAACATTCCTATTTACATATAGGCCCTGCAGGAAAGCATGCCTAGGGCTGTAACAGAAACCTGATGAATTTATACTCCAGTTTTGATATTTGCTCAGTTAATTTGCAGAAAATGTGACTTATGGTTTGTTTTTAAACACATTTATATGAAAACATATCTCCAAATGTTTGCAGTCTTTACGTTTTTGTTGCTAGTTGCAAGAAAAAAGACTAAAAAGATTATCAAGTTATATAGAGTTGGTATCTAAAGATGCTAATTGTTTACATGGCATGCTAATATTAAGGTGGGGATATTAATGGCAATAGCTTCCATTTAAACTGTGTTGATTAAACCAATTTTACAAAGTGACACAACCTTGCTAGATTTTGCACTTTGGTGTCTCCTAACAAGAGTTCATTCTGCATCTGTCTTACACCGTGTCTCTCCTCTGAGCTCTCTCCAGCCACCAAAGGTCAGTCCAATGTTAACTCATGCTTTATCTATTGCACTGTCACTTTTTTGTCTTTTTTTCCACTTCCTATAATTATAAGTAGCCAGTGTGTTGCCATTGAGTTAATAGCATGTGACTGTGAAGCAAAACACTGCTGTCACATAATGGTGTGGGCTGGGAAAAAAAAGTTATGACATGCTGTGTCTCAGCATCAGGATGCTTCGGGGTAACGACCGGGCATTATGTAGTTCAGCGTAACATCAAAACAAATCAGAAGCACAGTTTTAAGGACACAAATTTATATTGCATCATTTTAAAATAGTTTTATTTTACCAGTTGTGCACCATACAGTCTGAAAAGTGTTCAACCACATGCATAGAGAAGTTAAGTTGAAATTGTGTATTTAAGTTTGTATATAAGTGGTCCTCTTTTTGTATAATTTAGTAATAGTCTTGCAGTTTAGCTGTTATTTTCTCTATTGAATACCACAATTTTTGTTAGGCGGTTGCCATGCCATATTACCCTTGCAGCTTCTGCCTGTCAGTAATAGCTCATACAGCTGAACTTTAATCTCAGTCACTGATAGATCCAAGACGTTTTACCCCTATAAATGCAATTAACTTGTCCCTTCCAGACGCATCCATAACTTACAAGCAAAATATACAAATCTGCCCATTTTTAAACCATTCTAACTTTAACTGGTTGCTCAGTATAAAAATACTGGTGACCAACAAATGTATCACATTTGGAATTTTAATGTTTAATCCATGGGAGTACTGCCATGGCAGTGCGGCTCCTGCTGTCCTTTTAGTTAAGCTTTAAAAGAAATCTTTTAACTAGTAACAGTTCCAGCTGGCATATTGAATTTCTGCATAGTCGTTTATTGATGAGATGGCTCACAGCTTCCTGTAGACACTGGCAGAAGCTGGAAGGGGATTATGACCTTTACAACATGTTTTCTGGGCGTCAGCTACAGAGTGGAAGAAAAAAAACTGGCCGTGAATCTTTGTCGTCAGTGAAATCTTTGGTGTTTGGCTACTTTCTAAGCACATAAGGTTTGATTTATCATGGTGCTATGCTAATTTTCTTAGTGTAACATTGAAATTGGGGTCTTTGTAGAAAATATCATGGCTTTTATCCAGACCATCCAGTGTAAGTACACAGAATGTAAAGTAGAGGCTGTCATAATGATCACCTTTAACATTCTTCCCTTGGCTACTGTCATGTTTCATTGCATGTTGAAATGCTGCAACCGTTTGTGTGTCTGTGTGTTTTTGTGTGTTTGGAGCATTTCAGAAACGGATGAGAGGTCGAGTATCCCTCAAATACGTTGTTGACCTTGCAAAGATGACCTTCCCCTTCCTTCCTCTTTAACTCTGTCTCTGTCCTGACTTTTGGTTTCCACGGTGATGCAAAACAGATATGACAGTGTCCACTGGCTGTTTTCTTCTAGTGGATGCTGTGAATTGCCCCCAATAAGATCTACAGACCCTCCTGCTCTACAATCTGCATCTTATTCTCCAGAGTTATTTAGTTTCCTTTTGTCCCTGACTCTTGCTCAGCAATTAGACTGGTATTTACAGAGTGCAGCCATCAGCTCCTTTGTTTCTTTTGCTGTCCACATGTTTCTGGAGGTTGGGATCTCTGTTAAACAAGTGTAAACAAGTAAGAATGGTGTGCAGGCCTCCAGGTTGACGCGGAGAAATTAGAGAATCACAAATCTGCATTGAGAAGAAAACAATAATACCATCATTTTTCTTTATTGCTCACAGCAGCAGCTTCAGAATCAACAGCAGTAGTGTATCTTCTCCCTGCCGCTGTGATAAAGCTGCAAAGGGTATCCTTAAGTACTGGTGTATATATATATATATATATATATATATATATATATATATATAAGTACTGGTGTCTGTATTTATATGTTACATTAGCTTTGTG
>JBAMHV010000018.1:4590756-4600823 GCA_037177535.1 Pseudomugil gertrudae
ACGGAGAGAACCCACGCTAACACGGAGAGAACCCACGCTAACACGGAGAGAACCCACGCTAACACGGGGAGAACATGGAAACTCCACACAGAAGGGCCACTTTTCACACCTCCCCCAGCCGAGCCTCGAACCAGCAACCTTCTTGCTGTGAGACCACAATGCTATATAGAAATATCTTTTTCAAAACGCTTTAACCCATTAGGCAACTAAGTAAAGTTACAATAAACTAAGAAGCACTAATCATCCTACTTAGCACAAGCATTGGGAGAAAGGGGGAGTGACCAAAAAGAAACTCACAAAAATAAGCAAAGTCCCTGAATAAGACTGCGGCTCAGATTTAAACTGTTTTGGTTGCTTTTTTTTTTTGCAGTATTATAAACCACCACACAACACTGCCACCTTTCACATTTTCAATGCTTATATTTACGAGCTAAGACCATGTTTTAGAGGTCCTGACTGTTTCTGCTGTTGATATTAACTTAAATGTAATATATATATATATATATATATGTATATATACGTATATATAACTTACAAAACCTATTACAAAACCTTTGATGCTTGATAATTGATTGTAACTGCAATACTACTCAAACACTCAGTAAACTGTTGGGTTCCACATTTGACCATACACTGTAACAAATTTCTGTAAAATTATGGTAAATTTACCACAGTATCTTACTGTTTTATAATAATTTTAAAATACTGTTAAATATTCATAGCCACATGTAAATTAACAGGTAATGCTTACAACCTGTAATAAAACAGTATTTTCTGTCAAGCGAGGGATGAAGGCACCACATTCTTTCACGAGTCTTGTCACCATCTATCTCCATCTCACCATCTCATTTGTTGTCAAAGACAGACATTTTAATGATAACAAGATGATCTCATGTGACATTTTTTCTAAGACCTGCACTCATATAAGTGTATAAGGTAACCTCCATTTCTAAACTGTAAACAACCAACTAACTACCCTGTTTCTTTCTGTCCCCCTATAGTGATGTTTAGTTACTGTCTCAATTAGTCTTTCTCACATTTTTATAATTTACCAATGACTGTGTTCTTTGTTTGTGTCTTTGTTTTACAGGCACTAGTCATCGGTGATTGAGAATACCAGTAAATACTGCTGTCAGATACTCTCATTGTTCACTCCATCTTTCTCCTTCTCTCTTTCTTCTCTTTCACTGCTATGGTTTACATGTGCATGTGCAAAAAAGTTGTTTACAAGCTAGACTATTCTGTTACACTGCTCTTGAAGCTATTTTAATTTCATGTTACAATGTTCTGGTTCTATTTTAATGCACTGTCTGAAGTTATGCCTGTAATTAAGGATGTTATTATGTACAGTTCCCATAAACGGGTATTGGAAAACCTCTTCTTTTGTAATACAAATATTATAAATGTTATTAGTTTTACTAAGTCTGCTGAGGGTTTCTATTAAAGTACAGCAATGTTACGGAATATATGTTCTCTCGTGTTTTATATCTGAGATTCTCAAGTTTGTTACTTAATGGGCTGATCTGTTTTTTTAAGGTCAGAGTTCAGGAATGATTGGCAGTAACATTAAATATACAATAAATCACTTTACTTATTATTATTATTATTATTATGAGAAACAGTGTTAGTGTGAGTGCTCTGTACTCTGTCAGTTCCTAATGCTTGAAAAGTATTGTATAGAGTGAGTAGTCATTGTTACTCTCCTAAGTCTCTTCCCATCTTAACCTGTATAATGTGGAATGCATTTTTCATAGGCTTAAGGTAGAAACACAAGCACAAGAAGGTATCCAATTTAAGTAAAGTACAAATAAAGTCAGGTCTTGTGTGTTAATATTAGGACTTGTAAATATTACCTGCCATCATGATATAAAAATGGGTATTGATAGACATGAGTACCGATTGACTTGTTGTTCAGTCCAGAATGTCAAAGGCTTTGCATAATGTTATGAGCTATTTATAGGAATTAAATGCAAAATAGTAGATTTAATATTCTTAATGAATGAACTGTTGTATAACAATTACCATTAACACTGTTATTTTACTGGGAAGTAATCCAAAATGCAGTAGAATACTGTTAAAATAAATAACAGTAGATGCGCTGTAAAATTACCACACCGGCTACTGTTTTCCTATAACTTACTGTATTTCAAAATACAGTACTATACTGTTAAAATACATTACAGTAGGTACACTGTAAAATAACAGTAAAATACTGGTGTCCCTGCTGCCAGTATTTTACTGTTATTTTACCTTTTTTGTGTATTTTTTAGTCATAAAGAGATTTTTATGCATAGATTACAGATAGTTAAATCCCACCCATGTTGAATACACTAATACGAACAGCAATTTCTTGTTTTAATCCAATGAAGCCATAAAGCTGAAAACAAAAACTGAAAAAAGATGGTATCTGTTACGTTAAGATAAATCAAAGGAATAAAAAGGACACGGTATGGTACACAATAATCCTGACATAATAATAAAATGATGAAATATACGTTTTTTCTGAAATTCCTAGTATGTGCTGTTCAAAATCTGTCTATTTTTTATATTTATTTGTTTTCTTAGTGATGTTACTTTTTTAGTTCATTTGCATAGCTTGGACAGTTTGTTTAAATCACAACATCTGGCACCACCAGATTTGGCTGCCTAATACACTGCAGGAAGACTAAAATCCTTACCTAACGCTAAGTGTTGTTTCACTAAAGCTGCACATGAAGTGGGCATGATTCATTATTCCAGATATACTCTGTAACATGTAAACATGTAGTCATGTTTATTATAATCTTATTCAGACAAGGTCAATAACCTAAACAATGAGATGTATGCACACAAGTCACTCGGTCTGGTCAATTGTAGATATTATGTTGCAATTAGGTTTTCAGCCCTGATGAAACAAAGATGATGAGGAGGATAACAACGAGGAATATAAGTGGCCCTTACTGTACATAATAATACTGATGATTATGTGGGCCTGGAAGTAATGTGGAGGAGCAGTGAATAAAAATCGATAAGACAAACCAGGCATCCGTTGCAGGTGATATCTTATGTTTTCACCTGGCGGTGGTATTTCATCTCCCTGTTCCTTAACATTATCCTCTCGCCTCCCAATCTGCAGACGAGTGGAATTGTCCTATCACTTCTGCTGAGTTGGCAGCCATTTCAAAGTATCAATTGGACACTTGTCAAAGGAAAGTTTTTGCTGCCAAAGCAGCACCTTTCAGCACATATAAGCCTTCCAGAATGAATGAATTGTCCGCTCAGTCTTCCTTGTCCCTTTTTTTGCCCGTCTTGTTTCTTTCATTTCCCTCCGCTGCAGAGGAAGGAGGAGTGCTACGGCAAACAGTTTGAGTGATGAGTGAGATAAGTGGCAGAGATGCTTTGGAAGTGGGGACTCGGCACTATAGCTGAACAGTGTGTGCATGTGTGTGAGAGCCTGTTGGTGTGTGTTGGGGAAAGGGAAACGAAAGCCAGAAGCAAGGAAGAACAGAGACTGAAGGTGACAGATGTCAGTAGCCTGACGATGAGGAACATGATAAACAGCCTTCCTGTCATACACGTGTACAGACCAGGACATCCATCCAGTAAATCGGTTAATGAAATAAAAACTGGCAAACATGGAAACATTTCCAAACTTATCTGCTTTACTTTTTAATTAACTTTTTAAAAAGCCCTGATTTGCTCTGGGATTTCTTTTCTGTTTTTTTTTTTACCTTCATTTTATTTGATTCATTTTGTTGACAAAAGAAAAAAGAACTATGAAGATAAATGAACTGAAAGACAGCCTTGATCCGCATTTTTTTCCCTGTGACTGGAAGAAGAAGAGGTCAAGTCCGTTCATTTCAGCTCCTTTCTGTCTCTGCTGAGGCAGGCTGGTGCGGTTTCACACTCAAATTAATCACGAGAAAACCGCAGAACAACATACGGCACAGAAAGGACTTTTTAAAGCCTCACACAGCAAAAACTGTTTTCTGTTAGGAAATAATTCATCATCATATCGTGGTTTCATCGACATGATACTCAGTCATGGGCGCTAATAGAATTAAGTGTTTGTGATTGTAAACAATAAACTTTTATGTTCGCTCTTTATGGAAATGTAAGAAGTGGAAATTATTTTAGCTGAAGATGTTTTATACTTAATGTTTGTAAAACAATATCAATATTAGCATGTCTGATACACATGAATGGAAATATTTTATTTTGAAAGACAAATGTGAAAAAATGGTAAATTCAGAGATAATAAGGGCTTGTGCATCAACAATCAAAGCATATAAGCAACAAATATGCCATAAAAAAGTAGGTCTGCATTTGTGCGACAACTCCTTCCTGTTTTAAATTTGGTTTTGCAAATCAGCCACATTTAATATGCACACATATATCACTAATCTATTATATTCACCATACCGAAAGGTACAATGGCAAATATGGTTGTAGTTTTCATGTTGTCTGTCTTTAGTGGTTTTGTGCATCTTGCACATCCACACTGTTTAATTGTAAAACTGATGTTTCATACAAATTAAGCAGCCTGCTGTAAAAAGCAGAATAATATTGGATCTTTGGCTGCTTCGAATTTTACATTACTCTCAATTATGATACCTGATTGGTTAAACGTTTGACAGGAAGTGGCTTCATCGTAATTTCTGGATGAAAATAGATTTCTCTTAGAAACACAGCAGTAATAACTTTTTTGTTGTTATGGTGGATGTTATCATGGATAACTTATTGCAGATTTACCATATAGTCTCCAAAAAAAACCCTTTCTTTTACAGCTGGGTTAAAAGAGGTATAAATGCCTGGAAAACATTCATAGATCACCTAAAGGGTAAGGTAGTGGTCACAATTTACGGCACAGAGTTGTGCACTAAACTGCACTTACACAATAGTGCTCAGATGCACTGGCGATCTAGTTTAAGGGTCGAAGAACTACAACATAAAAATAACTATATGAAAGCAATGCATTGTTTCTGCTTCCTTTCTGCAACATCTCCAGCCTGTACTGTTTACATGAGCCTGAGAAAGTTGTTCCAACCAAAACATGTTACACGTATCTCAAGTACATTCATGTTTGCAAAAATGTTGCACACATGTTGTCTGACAGAAACAGCAGTAGAGGATTAAACAGATATTTACAATGTAAACAAATGTGTGAATGCATCTGTGTGCATCTTCTGCTGTCTTATTAATTTACTGATACCGAAAGAGTGCAATGCAAGCTGCAACATAAAGTGTGAGATTATGTTATGTTGCATGGTGCAGACATAACAGGCACGCGTTGTTAGGATCACTTTTACCCAACATTCCCAATAGAACAATAAGCATAACCCACTCCTCTCAGTCAGAATGGAATATTGATTCATCTAAGCGTGATCTAATCAGACTCTTCCCACTGGTATGTTTGTATGAAGCATTTTTACTCTGATCTGCTTTTAATCCAGTCCTTTCATCTCTGAAGAAAATCCAAAGCAAAGACAAATATGATGCAGGAAATATTTTATCGTACATCCTTTTCAGGCCAAACTAGCAAATATTCAGCACATTACTATAGATTTTCACAATCTCTTCTTTAAATCCTCCCTTGTTCCTGAATAATTCAAGCTTCAATACATCCTGAAGGTATCGGTGATCATATAGATCGCGCAACACTTTGAATGTAATGTCACCGGATTAGCACTTGGAACTATTTTTCCTCGACCAAGACGATCCTTTGCAAGCCAGCCTCACATGCACGCTTTTACCTCCCTGCCTATTATTTGTAATTTTCCCGCAAAATAAAGAAAGATGCTCTAAATCTAATCTTCTCCAACAATAAATGTATACATGCATCTTGTAATTTTGCCCAGGCAGTAATTTTCTTGCACCATAGAATGAGCCATTTGTCTCCTCTGTATTTTTACTCTCACCGCCAGTAGGGAAGGAGGAGCACACTGCAGGAGCATTGCTTCTGAGATTAAAACCTGATGGAGGGTGTCTGAGTGATTGCATGTGTGATTGCGTGTGTGTGTGTGGGTGTGTGTGTGTGTGTTTAGGTATATGCTAGTGTAAAAAAAAAAAAGAAAGGCAGAGTAAGGGGATTAAACCTCTGCCTTGGGGGTCTTTTTTCGATGTCAGGGAGGTGCTAGATAGGAGGAGCAGGAGTGCTGACAGGGCAGTCTCACTTTTACATGATACAGACACACAAATACTTCGCACGCACATGCAGAGGAAGCAGATTTGTCTTTTGCATTATTTATGAAATGCTGCCATTATCTCTTGTTTTACACCTTGAATCGACTGAGTGCCAGGAAAAGAGATGTGTGTGCGTGTGTGTATGCGTGTGTGCTCTCCACACAAATACATCCATGTCCGTGTGTTCACTGGCAACATTAAGGTTGACTTAGGAGCGTAGCTAAAAGGAATAGATATTAACTGTAAATTAAAAAGTCGGCACAATGTCACATCAAAAGAGGCAAAAAGAAGTTTAATTTGTAGTGAGAATTTAGATGGAGTACAAAAGATGTGGGCAGCAAGGACACCGTGACTTTTGTCAACACTTGACAAAGAAACCAAATTAAACTTGCAACTGAAGCTGCCGCCGCTCTGAGAACTGTGTTGAAACTTTACATGCGCTTTATCAGCAGCCTGTGTGTGATGGTTAGCACTGTCCCCTCCCAGCATCAAGGTTCCTGCTTTGATTCTCAGTTTAGAGCTTCCTTTGTAGACTTGTACCTTTTTATGTGGGCAGTGCTCATGTTGATGAAGCTTTAGTTGTAATTTAGTTATTCAAAGTGGCAAGCATGCTTTCTGATTCGGGGTTTCTAAACTAGATTATAATGGATGGATGACTGCAACAGAGAACAAACTCCTTGTTAAAGACGATGTTTCTTAGCCAGAATATCTCGTTTTACTCAGTTTTTTATTTTCAGCCATGCAGATAGTCTTTATATGTACCAACAAACATTTACTGTATAGTGAAGTAGTAATGGCATAGACATTTTTATTTGAGCCTAACTGTCTATAATTAATGAAACAACCTACAAGTTCATCTTTGAAACCCTTCTAGAGCAGAAGAAGATGGTGAGTTTGCAGTCACGTTGGTTGGTTTCTGAGGCCATAATTAGAATATTGATGATTTGAACTAATTACAAATGATGATCATTATGTGTGTTCCTGTCAAGTATGGACCTACAACCAGATTTGGACAAAAGTTGAGTCATAAATAGTCACTTTGTTCAATCTTTACATTAATATGAGTAAAAATAAGAGAGATTAAATGACTAAAGTCAGCTGAAGCACAGATTGAAAGATATCAAGATTATTATGGTCATGTGAAGTCTGAAACTGAGAGAGCTGAGAGTTTACTTTCTGAATTATGAATAATGAACTCAGGAAAATTTACACTAACAACATGATGCTGATAATGCACAGATGGATAAATGGACAGATCTGACGTAAACTCGGATGAATGATGTGCAAACAGATGTGAAAACAAGTATTACATGTAACAGACTGTGAAGAAATTAATGAGGGAGCTGATGTGCTTGAGTCTGAGGTGTGAGATCAGAGAACAAGATGATGAAAGGAAGAGTTTGCTGGCAGTTTGTTGTGTGTAGGTGTGTGTGTGTGTGTGTAGGTGTGTACTAGACTTTTATAATCACATGGAGAATTTGCTGGTATCAGGACCAGTGGTCTTCACAGAAATCCAAACTTGGTGTTAATTGAGCAAAATATCAGTGCTTACTCTAACAAATACAGCGGTTGCAAAGAGGTTCAAAGCCAAAATTAAATCTTTAATGTGCAACCCAAGAAAAAACAGGGAAAAATTCTAATTCTTTCAATGTGATGTGTTTCTTTTGGCTGTTTAAAATAAATTGTCACATATTTACCGTTTATACCATGTGATGTGTCACACAATGCCTTACTGTGATATTATCGTATCCACAACAGACCTTCATCATCCCTCAGTGCTGATACAAGTAAAGCAATATATAATGTGCTATTGGCTGACTCACCTAAAATGATGTGAGCTGCCTCCTGTCTGAAAGCTGCTTTTATTAATTTATTTCTCTACTGGTGAGAGCCAACGACGGACCACTGTTGTTTGATCATTTCTTTGTCTATCATTGTAATTTGGATAAACATCATAGGCAAGGCAAGGCAAGTTTATTTATATAGCACCTTTCATGTAGGACAGCTCAAAGTGCTTTACATTGACCCACATAAATGGGTAAAGCCCTTTACCCATCATAACATGGGTTATTTATGTAATTTAAACATAAACCCAGGTCATTTAAAAGGTTTCAGATACTTTTTACATCCGCCAAGGAGGTTATAACCAACATTGGTTTGTTTGTTTGTCTGTTTGCAACATAAGTTATGGATGGATTTTGATGAAATTTTAAAGAAATTTCAGATCTGGGATAGGGTACATGTGATTACAATTTGGAGCTGATCTGGATCACCATCTGGAATTTTTTAAGGCTTCTTTATCATTGCGAGATAGGGCTGTTTTCTGCTTATGTGATTTAACTCCATAAAAATGCTCAGATTACTTGCCAAATTACAATATTTGGTCATGAAATGTGGTTTCTATGAAATGTAACAGTAAGATCTGGATTGTGCCAATATTATGGATATTTCTATCTGGATCATGAGGAAAAGCTGAGGCACCGTGTTGCCTAGACAGAGGTTGTTTATTTAAATCACTTATTTCTATATTTGTTCTGTGTCTTCCCGACATCTATTGTTTGACTGTTTAAACATGTTTAGAAAGAAAGAAAGAAATGTTTTGGACTTTTTAAAACTACCTAAAATGGTTCATATAAAATCCATTATTCATTCACTCCACAGTGGCAGCTGCCCTGAGGCAGATTGATGAGAACATGACTGTCAATGGCCTGCTCGACCACCAGCATGCTTTCATCCACTTGCTCTGCCAGCTCTGAATTTAAGGTAAAGTGGAAACGTGTCTTGCTGAAGGACACAATCAGATGATCCGCTCTACCATCTGAGCCACTGCTACAAATGCACCATCACATATATCATCTGGAGTTGAACGAGACAAAGGAAAAAGGATTAAATGTCTCTGCAAACAGTGATGTGCAGTAATAGCACACCAAAATCTCAATACTTGTTTTATGAGACCTCACAGTCATTTTCCAAATTCTAATGCAGCTACATGCAGTACATAAATGTCATAAATGCACAAGAGAAAGAAAATGATATAGATTTCAGCAACATTTTAGACACAACTTGGTGATGTCAAAGTTAAATGCAGCAATGCATGTTTAAATTTATTGCTAAATATTCACTACCTGGGTAGTTTTATGTCGTTTGTAAAAAGGTGCAGTTCAGTGTTCAAGAGCTGATGATGACAATAACTGATTAATAATTCCAAATTAAATACTTGTGAACTAAACTTTTGTTCTTAGAGTTTACACGGAAATAGTCATTCTGAATTGAGGTTACATGCAATTTTTTTTTTTTTTGCCTTTACTTAAATTTGGTTTAGCTTGGCGGGTTGGGAAGGGTTCTGATTGGACAGAGGGTGGATGTGATGTACTTATGTATACAGGAAATTTATTTTTGAAGTACCAGCTCCACATGAGTGTAGTAGTTGACTTTGTTCAGCAGCTGAGGAGAAAAAGAAAGATAGAGTACTGAAGATGGGAGGTAGAAGACTGTGTGTGTGTATGTCATCGTGATGGGACGAGGTAATGAGCATGTACAAAACAAACGGAATTAACTCAGAACTGAATGAATGTTTACATGTATATGATACAGGAAATAATTAGTTTTGCTTTAAAACTATTTAAAAGGGCTGCGTGGTGGCACAGTTGGTAGCACTGTGGCCTCACAGCAAGAAGGTTGCTGGTTCGAGCCTCAGCTGGTGTGGGGGTCCAAACAGGAACCTTTCTGTGAGGAGTTTGCATGTTCTCCCCGTGTTAGCGTGAGTTCTCCCCGTGTTAGCGTGAGTTCTCTCCGTGTTAGCGTGAGTTCTCTCCGTGTTAGCGTGAGTACTCTCCGGGTACTCCGGCTTCCTCCCACAGTCCAAAGACATGCACCTTGGGGATAGACTGATTGGAGACTCTAAA
>JBAMHV010000018.1:4609197-4624388 GCA_037177535.1 Pseudomugil gertrudae
CACCGATCCGCCTGTCGATCTCACGCTCCATTCCCCCCCCACTCGTGAACAAGACCCCGAGATACTTAAACTCCTCCTCATCTTCCTCCACTATTTATCCTTAAAACAGAAAACATAACTGAGACATGGATTCTCGTCTCAATGACACACCTGATTTAAAGGCTAATCAGTAAAGTAGATGCAATGTTAAAATTAAATAAAGCATATCCAGTCAGGCTAAAATAATGTGTTCTTTTTATAGAATATCACATTGAGACGTTTTCCAATTCTTTAACTACAGAAATATTTTTATATGTCTCTCTGACACACTGTGGCCTGAGTAGCAAATGGTGATGAACTGTGCTTTGACCTTGTTGTCTCTGCACGCCTTTTCTGTGAAATGAGATGCTTCACTTGGCAAATGCCAGTAATTACATACACACACATGCATGTGTGCGCACTGTCAAACTCAGTTCTTTAATTATTCAGAAGAAAAGAAAGCTTAAAATAGCTTCAAGGATAAGGTATCTATTTTTACTACAAAGATTGTTGATCCTTCTGAGCCATTTCCCCCCATGAATCCAAATCTGTCATTATCCGTGATCATTAGGAGCTCCTTCAGAAAGGCTTTTATTTGGTGTAAACAACACAGAGATATCCAACCAAAGATGATGTCAGTGCGTGTTGACAGAGCTTTTGTTTGTACCTTTGTCCCGGTAAAGCAGTGGAAAAAGGAGCTTCGCTGTGGGTGCCAGTTCATGTTGCAGGAGCTGTAGGTGTAACTTGTAGGCCTTTGTTTTTCTGACAGCCCCTGCAGATGCAGAGGATCACATTGTGATTATATTGACAACCCTGCGGCATCATTAGAGCAGTGTCTTTGTGTTGGAAATAAACACCTGAGAGAGATGAGACTTGGCAAACTGGAGACATGGAGACAGGAAGAAGCAGAGGAAAGCACTTGACAGTCACACTGATGTAAAAGTCTATGCGTTTTTTTTTCTTAATGCTATTTCAAGAAATAATAAACAAATGAATAAAATTACATTTCCTGAGTTGAAGAAAAAAATCTACCTAAATTCATTGACTTCTTTTTGTGCTCTGTGTCACTGCAGTAGGAAGTGTTATTCGCGCTCAGAGGACAACGAAAGCAATCACATCCTTGTGCCGCCATGTTTCGCTCCGATAATAAACCATTCATTTGAGCTAATTTGCTGTAGAGCTTTAGTAATCTTCCTCTTGAGTTAAGATGGAAAATGAGCTATCGTAATCTGCTTATTGTCTGAACTGTGTTTCTTCAGAGTGTCTGTGTGTGTGTGTGTAAGGTTAGACTAGGGCATGAAAATGAGTGTTTGTTTTATCTAAAGAGGTCATGGACGTATCTTATCACAGTATTTCACACATGGCTGACCATGACTTAAGGAAAAAAACTATCTAGGAGATCATGTCCTTGTACTTGTATTATTGTTCTTATTGGATTTTATTTAACGCTTCGTGATTTGCAAACTCATTGCCTGTGTGACCTTGCTTAAGGTAACAGACCATAGAGATGAGGCTGGACGCTGGCTGCACAGATGGTCATCTTACTCAACCAGTTGGTCCACTTCTGACTAAAATATCCAAATTTAGTGTAAAAAAATTCTCATTATCATTTGCCAAAACATGTGGGCGCAGCACGGTTTAGCGTAAGAATGTGATTTTATTTCATGTAATTCAGTGCAGTTTATAACATTTTATAATACAAGCAATTTCTATGAATATTGTATAGTTTTCTATGTTGATATCGAGATAGTTCAAAATCAAATCAAGTCAAACTTTATTTCCATAGCATCTTTCATATAGGAAGCATAAAACAACAAAGCATGCTAATATGGACACACCTGTTCATCCACACACGCTTACAGACACATCCTGTAAACACATGTTGCATCGCACAAAGAAGCATATCTTGTGTCTCCTTAACAAACTAATAATTAAATAAAGAAATAACTAAACATCTGCCTTGGTACACTGGGAGGAAATGATATCCTGGGGACCCCTTCATGCTTTATCGGCCACATACTGCACTGAAAATGCCTAAATTCCCTTCAGTATCACAACCAATCACACTTTGTAGACAATGTGATGTGCGATCTGTTGCCCTCATGTGTCGAGTCCATAATGCTGTGGAACAGCATAAGTTAATAGGTTTGTACTTTTCCCACTCCTTTAGGTATGCCTACACATTCCATGCACGTGAAACATGTGATATACTTTGTTTATTTTATTTAATTTGTTTGCTTTATTTGTTATGTTAAATACTTTTGTAGGCATAGGGCTACATGTAATGTTTCATTTTGCAGTTGGAATGAACACATGATCCTTGGTTAATGGATTTCTTTTGCTTTTTAATTTGCATGTACAAAATAAAAATTTAATGAATGAATTAAATAAATGGGTTATGAAAAAAAGTTTATATTTTCCCAAAATAAAAATACACATATCCAAAATAGTTTCTCCTGTAGGAGAATATTCTCCAAAGCAGGAGAGATGTGAGGTGAAACCATTGAAATCATCTTCATCAACAAATATACTGAAATGTATAAGCTCCTCCTGCAAATACTGACCAGTTAAAATGAAACATCCTTTCAAACAAATATCCGTATAAACCAACACAAGAAGTTACAGCAGACATGTTTGTAAAATCATTACTTTTTATTTAGTATGGCATTTTGTAATAAAACACGTCACTGTGTTGATGTTCCAAAAGGATTAGGACTACTGTCCCAAATTACCTATAACATAACTGAAAACCCACATAAATGTGTGAAAACATAATTTAACAAATTATTTCTTTGTCAAGCTTTTTGGTTACATGTTGAAATTTATATGGTGGCAGGATTTGAGTTTTTGAGCTCCACTGACAAATACTTAAGATGCTACAGTACATTATTTTCTCCCATCTTTATATCAAGTTTATTATCTCATTGTGAAACAACAAGGGTTGACTGTTTTTAAAAACATAATGTAAGGTATCTTTGTTTTGTACTGTTCAGGAAGACCAGAGCATGGACAGACTTGTTCTGGCTCTAGATGTAGTTACAGTAGGTATAGTAGGTAAAATATCATAATCATGTTTTAACAAAAGTCACAAGGTTTGTGGTCCTGATACCCAAATGTCTAATTATCCCAACAACAAAACAGAAAATTAAATAATTGCAGGCTTGGCTGATGAAGGCCTCCATACATCTGTGAGACGTGGCCTAACAAACACTAATATAAAAAACAGCAGCTGATGTCCAACAAAACCTGTGTGGATAATTATTGTTCAAAACAAAAGATTTTAATAAATCCTTGCACCTTAAAAGCAAAAATAAAAAAAAAAATGACTGTGCATGTGTGTGTGTGTGTGTGTGTGTGTGTGTGTGAGTGTGTAGTTTATATACTTCTGGCTGATACCAACAGAGAAATAAAGCTGTGCCACTTGCTTCTTTAATGCAATAAAAACTACATTTTAACATTCCTTTCATCTAAAAACCCTAAATTATACGAAGATGAATCGGTATCTATTATTTCCTTCATTCAACAGTGGGCTTTGTGGTTTCACACAAAGTGTCTAAAAAAAGAGAAAGTTTACTTTGTGAGCCTAGAAAATACTGCAGTTCCTATGAAGATTTACGAGCACGGCAGCAAAGGGTACTAAAAACATCACAACTCGGCTTTGTTTGCATTCAGCACGATTATCTGAGGTCTACAGTTTGAGCTGTAATCCTGCTTCCTTCAAGCTGCTGCTAGTTTGTTTTGTCAAACAGCTGTTTTTTTTTTTTTTTTAAAAAGCATTGAGGGCTGCATAGTGGTGCAGTTGGTTAGCACTGTGGCCTCACAGCAAGAAGGTTACTGGTTTGAGCCTCGGCTGGTGTGGGGGTCCAACCAGGAACCTTTCTGTGTGGAGTTTGCATGTTCTCCACGTGTTAGCGTGGGTTCTCTCCGGGTTCTCCGGCTTCCTCCCACAGTCCAAAGACATACACCTTGGGGATACGCTGATTGGAGACTCTAAATTGTCCATAGGTGTGTGTGTGTGTGTGTGCATGGTTGTTTGTCTATGTGTGTTGGCCCTGTGATGGACTGGTGACCTGTCCAGAGTGTACCCCGCCTCTCGCTCGTTGACAGCTGGGATTGGCTCCAGCCCCCCCGCGACCCCGTTCAGGGAGAAGCAGTAGACAATGGATGGATGGATGGATAAACCATATAAATGGAGTTTTCTTTCTAAGACAATCTTATTTAAACACATTTAGATCATTAAACAAGCTGAGTATTTATGAGCACTGCTGTGAAACATGTCAAATGTAACCCCACTTTCTTCTTTTCTGCTGTGATATAGTGGCTGAGAGGTGTCAACGCTATTCAAAAGCCACAACACCTCCCATTTAGACCGAATACAAACGTTGAAAATTAGTTAACACCCCTTTCTTTTTTTTCTTCATTGCAAGTTAACACCACAAGGTGGGTAAACTTGAGGTGTAACGTTCATTGCAGCTTTTGCTCTGTGGGTAATTGTGTAGTGTTGTGGTTACTTGTGTAGAGTCACAGCTCACTGAGTTTTGTTCTGGCCAATTGTGATGTATTGGCTTGTGGTTAATGGTAGTGTTGTTGCCATGGAGTGGTGTGCGTTGTAGCTTGTTGAGCAGTGTCGTAGCTAAATGAGGAGCGTTGCGGCTTACTGGTTTTTGTTGTGGTTAATTGTGGAGTTTTGATGATTTTGTGTTGCTGTGAAACTTCTGGGCAAATCAAAACGGTGACAAAATGCTATGTGTTCTGAGGAAAGACGTCAAAAGGTTAGTTTGTAATCAGAAATGCAGGATAGAATTACAAATCAAAGAGTCACATCTTATAAAACAAGCGCTTTCCACCCCTCTGAAAGTGCTCTTTCCTCCAGTGCTTTCATCTTTATTAATAACCAAATGCCTCCTGATGAATCCTGCAGAGGTCTTCTGGGCGAATACGAGTTTCCACTACCTTCAATGCTTCACTGGAGTTGCATGCAGCTTCCATCAAATCAAAACCTGCGGGTTAAAACAAATATGTGACAATATGCGGTAATTGGAACTAATTGGACAAGCAATACATATTCAGATTAGTTGTTTACTTTCCACATCTTGACATATCAACAGCTTGTCATGTGAGCACACAGCGCTGTCTAATAATGGTGTAAATGTTTGCTTTCCAGCTGCGTATGAGATGGAGGGGGGAAAAATGGGAGTGTAGAAGTCGAAATTGTTTCTCTCTCCTGAGCAACTATTCCAGAAAGTTCACTAATTAGGTTCATCTAGGTGGTTAATAAATCAAAAGACAAAAAGCAAAAGGCCCCCGTGTTGAAATTCTAAGATCTTCTATGAATAAATGATGAAATAGGAGACAGGCAGAGCAATTATTAACTTTCTTAAACATCGTTTACACTCCAAACAGGCACTACATAATGCATGGGGCTGATTTTAATGGCTGAGATCAAAAGAAATTCAAGCCCCACTGGTACCACTGTTAAACTGACTGCAATTAAATCATAAACAAAAAAAAGTGCAATCGTGTAGCAAACCAAGGGCATCCAAATAAGCATGCGATCGGGTCTCAAGTGTTTGGGGGGGGGGGTAAATTGAGATTTGTAAATGTAATGAAAACTCGTTGTGAATGCAGAAACATGATTAGATGGATAGATATCACATTATCGTTCCTGAATTCAATCACAGCCTGGCGGCCATTTTTCTGTCAGTCAATCAAACAAGTAAACCGCCTGTATGGCAATCAGCTCGCCCGCCCGCCAGCCTGCGCAGTGATTAGTCTACCTGCTCGTTTGCTCGTAATGCCTCCCTGCTTCACTGTCGCTGATCTCGAGACACGCCAAAGATCAAGTGCAAAGTGGAGTGCGTGAGCATGCCGCCTCATAATGAATACGAGCCTCCTAAATTCAACCCTTCTGACCTGTCATTCTGCAGCAGAGGTGCTGTGGACTAGGAAAGCGAACACTGTCACTAAGCTGTCTCTCACTGCCCTCTGGTTGTGTGAGCTTGCGTGAGATGACAGCTCAGGGATTTAGGGAGCAGTGGGTGATAGAAATGAGCCAAGTTGTGAACTTTCAGCCGCTGTCGTGCAAGTCTGCACATGTGTGTTTGTTGGGAACAAGAACTGGGATATGATGGGACTGGAGATCACAACATAATTCTCTATTTTCTATTTTTAAAGGCTCCCACACTCCCATCACACAAACTTGATTTATTTATTTTTCCCCTGTAACAACATGAGACTGGAGCTCATATAGAGTGTGCATGATTGTAACATCCATAGCCTCCAGCCACCAAAGGCATGGACAGGATGGGCTGCCACAATCCCTGCTTTCTAAAATATAGTTGTCTTATTGTTCTGCTTTGTTGGAGATGAGTCTAAAAAGAGGAGAGGATAGAAGTGTGTTAAGCTTTTTAACATTGTGCCTCTAAACATCATTATGTTTTACAGCAGACTGTGACAAACGTTGTGTGACTGTGACAAACAAATCACGCTGGGCTTCAGGAAAAAAAACATGTTGAACAAATGTGTGAACTCCTGTGACTGGTAGCGTCGGAGAAAATACAGAAGGGGAATCCAGTATGACCATATGCTAATGATAGTGGGTTTTAAGTATTTGCTGTCTAGCATGATCACTCAGACACACAGTGTTTGCTGAAAGCGGATGCGGGTGGTTATGATGAAAGATGACACGTACAGTTTGTGCCGACTTCTCAGGCTTTCCATGTACATCCGTGAGGAGTTTTTGGTTTGAAATCTTTTAGGATCAAATCAATTAAATTGTATTATGTGCAAAGATCTTGAGCCTGAATTTATTATAAAAAGTTGTGAATACTTGAAGCAGTTTTTTAAGGCTTGTGGAACTCATGATCTACAAAAGTTGATATCTGGCAGCACCTTTATTTTTCTCTCTTAAGGCCCATTAATTCTCTCTTATGAACAAAAATTGTGACATCTGATTGTGACATTTCAAACATTGTCATTCTACAATGCTCTCACACTTCCAAGGTTCTTTTATGTTGCCATAATACACCAAGCACGGAAAAGTGAACAACTAACATGATCAAACACCTGCAAGTTCGCGGTGTGTGTCAACCATTGCCTCATCCTCAACTGATTCCTTCTCCAGTTCCAACCCGCAGCCTAGCACCGCACTCCAGTCCAAATCCAGTAATTAAAACAGTAGCCAGAGCGAGTCCCAGCTGACATCGGGCGAAGAACACCCTGGATAGATCACCAGTCCATCACAGGGCCAACACACATAGACAAACAACAATGCACACACACACTCACTCCTATGGGCAATTTAGAGTCTCCAATCAGCCTATCCCCAATGTGCATGTCTTTGGACTGTGGGAGGAAGCTGGAGAACCCGGAGAGAACCCACGCTAACACGGAGAGAACCCACGCTAACACGGAGAGAAAACGTGTCTTTTAAGCATTAAAAACAGCAAGAAAAAATCTTGATTAATTGTTTTAATTTCTAATAAAATGGAACCTATAGAAGCTGAACCCTTCTAATCCCAGTCAGCACGCAGACATGATGTTTTCAGTTGTCAGATAATGAGGCTAAAAGTGTGGAATAAATGTACAAATAGAAACAGCAGCAGAGGAAAACAGACTCTCTTACTAAAACACTTTGTAGAAATAACACACAGGTACCTTTTCTCATCTGCACTTCATTCGCAAGTCTTAGCTTTCAGGAGAAAAAACTATTTGCATATTTACACTTTTTAACAGAATATTCTGGTTTATTTTCTCCATATATGAGGCTTGATCTTTCAGACAGGTTCACAGTAAGGCACAGTGCTGCATCACAACATCAGGAATGTATTCATACTGAAACAATAAGAAATGGGCCAAGTACACATCCCAGTGGGACACCTCTGAAAACAAAACACACAAAAGAAACAACTTCTTTATTTACACTTCATTTCCAGTTATCTCTGCCACTGTTTACCTGCAATCCTGACAAAACCAACTCTACCTAGCTGCATCAGAAACATCTTCTTGCCTTTATTCCAGCCAGAGGATCTTTTTTGGTTTCTAACTTGTCTGACTGCTGTGCTGAGCTTCGTTTTGTCAAGGGGATCGTTATTTTTCTTCTTTTCTGCTCACTTGTTCATCTTTGCTCCTGATTGGACATTACAATTAATCTAAGCTCTCCGATTGGTGAAAAGCTGGACAAGAAGTGCCTTCAGTCATTTCTAGGTGAAAATAGAGGTCTCTTAGCAGCATAGTACTGATGGTGATGTTATAAATAATGGAGTGATCGTGGATCAGTGTGGATTTACCATACAGACTCTGAATTAACACCACAAATCCATAAACCTGCTGGATGGAATATTAATGCTGGAAAATGCAGAGTGTGGCCCCTTATCTTCTGTAGATCATTTACAGGTTAAGAGATCCGTTACAGAAATACAGATTACCGTTGCTAATTGTAGAAGCGACAGACCTCGGTTTAATAGGCTATTAGGTTTCCCTTCTAAACTAAAAACTTCTTTTTTTAAATAAAACTCGCTGTATCAAAAAGCTGGAGTATGTATCTGGTTTCATTAGACGTGGAACTCTAATTAAAGTCATTCTGTGTCGTTCCACCCACTGTTAGCTTTTAGCTCGCTAGTTTATGAAAGCTTTCCCGACATAAAACATGTAATACATGCAGGTTAACAGAGTCTCTGCAAACTCTGCTACATCACCAGGGACGCTCACGTGCAACCTTTAACCCCATTTAATGAAAACCTTGAGGAAAAGGTTTAGAGAGAGGCTAGGAAACAAAAAAATGTTCTGCATGAAAGAATTAGCAGCCTTGTGGGCCGATGGGGGGCCATGATTGGGGGATTCTCCCTTTTTATACCCAAAAAGATGTCCTCTTTCTAAGCAAAGAGAAAGTCATGACTCCAGGAGACAAAGGGCAGAGCAATTCAACTCCGTGCCACGCAGGTTTTCAGTATATTGATGCTTAAACACACATGACCCAAATGAAATGGATCCAACAGCCAATGAAGTTCTGCATGATATGAGTCATTCATATGAGGACAGGTGTGTTGGGGACAGGTAGAAACCCTACAGCATTCAATACTGTAAAAGATTCAGGAAGTGTGTAAAGGACAAGGACAGGAAGAAATACTGGCCGTGAGGCGTCTTAGAGCTCCAGCTGCACACGTTCCGGACATGAAAACCATTTTTATTCCACAAAGGGAAACAGCTTTCAGAAGAGTCTGAATGCCGTGTCCATGCTGACGGTATCTGTGATGAGACTGTGGACTGGAGGAGACCGTCCATGGATGTGTCACAGACCGGCCTGTCCAATCAGAACAACCAAACTTCTGATTTCACTGGAAACATTTTCAGCTTTGAAACGTTAAAATAAAGTGTAAACGTGTCTCCATCTGGAGGGATTCTGACTCCTAATCCGTCTCAGTCCTTCAGTAAACAGACGGAATCAAAACTTTTCACTTTCATGTGTCTTTACTTTCTACTCTGCAAACATTTACCATGTAGGGCATCTCCTCAGAGACGTGCGCTTTTCCTTCACATGCACAGACACACACAGCTGGCTGCGTTTTTATAGCACGTAAAAAACTTTCTAGAAGCTTTGTCAAAGCAACAGATCTCAGAGGAGCTTCCACCATGGTTCCACTGATAAGAACCAGGTTTGGAGAAGGATGTGAAGATGGATGCTTCGTGTTCTGGTGTTTTCTTACTCATGTGTGCAAACACAGGCTTTGTGTAAATGATCATGTAAACCGTGAGACCATGTTCAGAGAAAGGTGATACGCTCCAACGTGAGGATGTGACCCAGAACGTGTTCCCACTGTACCAACACAAAGTTAAAACCCTGCTGGCTGGAGGCTCGTGCGGCAGGTGGCTTTGCTGGGTCCTGAATAGCAGGGAGTGGCTCAGAAGCAACTGCTCTTGGTTGTGGTGCAACTGACACCCACATATATTTATAACACAGCAAACCCGGACTGAGCCTAGGATGGGTGGATTTCAGGTCTCAGGCAGGAATCTGCTCCCTGGAGGCCACTTGTGTGTGAGTGACGCACAGAGAAGATCTGGATCACCTGTCAGGGCAGTGTTACTGTTCTGTGGTGGGTTTCTGAACACAAGCTGAAGCAAATCTTCCTCATCGTGCAAGAGTCCGCGCGAGGAGGACTTTTCTGGATGTTTGCTGAACCAGCAACCACATCTCAGATGTTTTATTTAACTTTTTTAGATCACAGATGGAGATTTTAATGTCCTCTGAGAGTCTCTGCGCACACACTGGTGTCACCACGCGCCTGGGGGGAAAAGTTCACGAGTCTGGAGGCACAACACACACTTCTCACCCTGCAGTAACCTCTTTCAACACGTGCACGCGGTGACTTTCCAGCCCAAACAATCAACTTTAAGCGACAGTGCGCGCGCGCAGTCTTACCTGTTGGTCCCTCCATGCTGTCCGCGTGGACCCTGACGACCAGCATCAGGAGCAAAGCTGCTGGAAACATCTTGGAAAGCAGTAAAAAAGTCCAGCTCGTTTGGTGAAATCCTGGTGGGAAGTCCGGCTGCAGAAGCGGAAGGAGTGGAGAGAAGTTGCGTGCGCTCAGATCCAGGTAGAGGCGCGCGCGTTGCTTCCTGCAACAGCCCGCACAGGCAGCATCTGAGCTCCAGCTGAAGCCTCCAGAACCTGCCCCCCTCTCAGTAACGGCTCCACTACTTTCCCTTTTCCTTTTTTACAAAGCAACGGAAGAGTTTCAGCTCTGTGAGGAGAGCAGGTGGGACGCAGGCGCGCGGGTCTGCAGCGCCCCCATGTGGCCGGAAAGCGGAACTTATGCAAACCTCTGGGTTCAGCATGTCCCTCAGTAATACTGCTTTATAAGGATGAGTCATGGTGCCAAAAAATCTAGGGAATCTTTTTTTTTATGTCTACATTTTTTTTTACTTTGAAAGAAAAACTATTTTCTTTTAATTTATAGGGACAAAACAATCCTGGTAAGACAATAAATGCATCCAAATATGAACTAATAATGATTAAATCTGTTTATTTCAGGTGAAAAGAAACAAACACATTTACAAACTACATGGAGGGAATCTAAAATATGCATCAAAACGATGACAAACTGTCACCAATCAAAATTAATTTTCCGTTTAATATGACAATTATTTTATAAAGTCAACTAAAGACATGAAATTGTAATAATCAGACAAACTATTACATTATGACTGACCTTGTTTGAGGTAGATCTCCTTTCAGCTGGAAAAAAAAACCTTGAACTCAACCCGAAAATGGACACCACCAAACCATCCATCCTTTTTCCACACCGCTTCATCCAAGCGTGGGTAGCTGGAGCCTGTCCCAGCAATCATCAGGCGAGAAGCCGGGTACAGGACAGCACACCAACCAAACCTCTGGAAGTATGATAGGGTTCCTCTAAGCCTTCATAGAAGACCCAATATATCAGCTTTAATCTAATATCTACAGCATTCACCTATCCACGAAGCCCCCCTCCTCCCCCAGGAGTGTCCGAGGGACACGGTTGAACTCCTTTTCCATCCATCAACTAAGGAGCACGTTGGCTCCTCCTGCGAGTAGCTACAACTATTTATTTAACCCCAACAAATGCAACAAGCAGCTTCTCATTAAAGTCATAAATAATTGTTCACTGTGTCACATCATTGGTATCAAGCAGAAAAAACATATGATGGGGATAGATGCTCCCCCACCATCTGAGCCAACTCACCACCAGCCCCTCCACCCCTCTCTTCACCCAAGTGTCCAGGACATGCGACCTTAAGGCCAAAAGTCATACCAAAGCTTCAGAACACCAAGCCATTTTCATGCATGTGGTCAAAGATGGCTCGAAGATTCATGAGCCTCGGTTTCGCCATCCCTAATGAGATCTTCCTTCATTCAAACAACTGAAAACAGACAAACGTGCCACAAAACTAACAAGCGAAACCAAACACAAACTCTTGTGCTTACACTCCCAGAGTAAACTGATCCTAGAGGACACAGCTGCCATGATTGCTTGTCTCTGCTTCCTTTTAAACTCCGTACGAAGTCGTGATTGGTCCAGAAGGAGGAAGTGTTGAGTGAATGAGCAAGTCCTTAACCGGGGATGACTGGCAACAGGTGAGATGGATGATGGATGATTAGTGTGCCACTACAGTCCAGAAGAGGAGTGATTGTCTTGCAGTTTTATGAAGATATACTTCCACAGGCCAGGGGGGATGTAACACCATCCATGTGTAAAATGTGATTCATGAGGCCACCTTCTTGTCTCTGCATCTCCTATTTTTCTTCCTTGGACTCCCTCAGATAGACCCTGATCCAGGTTCTCTTTAAATGCTTAATCCTGCTTGGCTCATTCTCTTCATTATTATGCTAAACAGCAACAGAATATATTCTGACTCAGTCCTGCTGAAGCACTTTGCCAAGGGCTGTCCTAGCAATGTCTGTGCCCCTTGGTGGTCTATATATTTTATTAATATGAGCAGGAGTAGTAGCTCCCTCTCACTGTATTTAGTATGCTAGTTTGTGGCAGCAGACTCGAACATGAACAACTTGGGTCCAATCAAAAGATAAAAGTCCTGCAGCAACGTCTGGGTCACATTTTAAAGCTCCAGCTGTTTTATTCTGCAGCTGACCTCTGTACGACTAATCTATTTTATTTTAACTGGTGGTCGAGCTGTTATTTATAATAATAATAATACATAATGTTATGAAAGAAGGTGATAATATTTACTAGAAATGCAGTAGTGGTGATGGGTTGGAACAACAGGAATATTAAATTAAATTTAAAAACTATTCAGCAGAGAAGGACATCCAGCTCTGGGGTGATGGATTCAAGGACCATAGCAAGGGCCGTGGATTTTGTACCATGGACCTCCCCTCCTCCCAGCAGCACAAACCCCTCATCACCAAACTCTCATCATGGAACGAGAGAGTCTCTGAAAAATCTTCCTCCATAGACCGTATATAAATTCTCCACCATCACATCAGAAATGAAAAAGGGTGTCTGACCAGTGGTGTGCAGTCAGGCCTACCCAGGGTAAAAAGGGAAGAAATTAAATAATTTCATTATAATAATTCATTTGTATTTTATAAAAAAAAATTCTGTTATAGTTATTTTTAACATTAGTTCTCACTTCACAATTTCCTGAAGCCTGTAATACCTATCTGCTTAAAAGTGATTGCATTCATTTAGTACACGTGTCAAACTCGAGGCCCGATGTGGCCCGCCATGTCATTTTATGTGGCCCGCAAGAGCTTAAAAGTTTTGAGTGTCTACAAATAAATACCAAAAAAGAAATTAAGGGCGTGCTTTGACCAAAACCCACATTTCCCACAATGCCTTTCGACTTTGATAGCCGCAGCAGTGTTTCCATACCAATGAGTGGAAGTGAGATATAAATAATGATCCCAAAATGTCCAGAAAGAGGAAAGTTGATGCAGATGGAAGACTGTTTCAAGAAAGATGGTAAGGTGCTTGTTTGTGCTTCAAGAAGAAAGACCAGTATGTGTTTTGTGTTGTCAAAGAGTACAATTTGCACAGACACTTTGACACCAAACATGGAGCTAAGTATGCTAAAGCTAGCCTTCAAGAAAAGCAACAAATTGCCCAAGAATTAAAAGGCAAACTGTGGTTGCAGCAAAGTTTGTTCACAGTCAAAAACGAGGCCGCAGTGAAAGCTAGCTTCATTGTGGCTGAAGAAATCGCCAAAGCTTCCAAGCCTTTTTCAGAGGGAGTAACAAGTACGTCCTGCTGCATCTATGAGTTGTTTACTGTTGTTTTACGGGTGTGCTTCGGTTGACAACATGTACAGCTGCATGTTTTGTGGTGACATATTGACTGAGTTACTTCGGTTATGAGTTCTTCCGCTGCTGTATGATGAACCATGTGCGCGCTCCCGGGAACTGACCAATCAGAGGCATCCTCTTTCAGCTTGTTCAGTGTGACAGGTATTTGCACCAGGGCATATTACCGTGATGTTAAGCTACGTGTCAGAAAATGTAACGTTAACTGGGACAGTCTGGGGACTGCTGTTGATTTTTTAAATGGTGTCTTACAATCTTGATTTTGTTAGATTAAGCAGCCACTTACCTGTTTGCTCATATAAATGATTGTGTCCTTCACAATTTGTGACTGCCCTCCTAACCCTAGAGCTCATGGTACGTGCCTGCTGACCAGGTACTAAAAGGTGGAACTGATAGAGTAGTCAGTGAGTTTATATGCATCCTATTAAACACGCAGGACTTTTGACTTGAAGTGATGAAGTTACTGCAGTCAGCTTTCAGAAAGTAACCTTCCTGTTTTTATATAATCCAACCATTTGCATTTACTTAAATCCACCCACATCACTCCATGAAAACAAAGGCATGCTCTGCTGACTGCTGTGCAGTGTTCGGGCAGTAGAGTCGATCCTTTCTCATCACAAGCTGTAAAAAAAAAAAAAACACCAAAAGAGCAGCTAAAGCCTTTAAATGCATAAAGTAGAATATCTGAGGGCTTTTTGGTGCCAGTTTAAGTTTGTCAGAGAAGATCTCAGCAGACGCCTCTAAATGAAAATCCCCGGGGTGTAAAAGAAAAACATGAGCCAGTGTGATTATTTCTCCAGACAGAGGATTAAACTCAGCCCAACATAACATAAAAACCTTTGCTGTTTATCCCCAAATACAAGCACATATGATCAGTGCGAGATGAACAAGGGATGCCAGCTACTTCGCTGCTTTGTTGAATTATGAACAATTCACGACCTGAAGTTGACCTTGGACTTATATCTGCTAAGCTCCTTGTATACAGGACGTATTGTGGATGATAAAGCCACAGCCTAAGGCCTGAATTAAGCCCTACGGGGGGAAAAAAAGTGCCACTGCAGCAGCTGGGCATCCATTCGCTCAAACGCTTCCTCTGAAACCTTTCATTTACCTTTCCACTCATGTAAAATCACTCCAGCTGCAGCACACAGGTGCTTTTCCACTAGTACCTACTCCACCCGGCCTCACATGATTATACCCAGAAACAGAGTGTTTCCATCAGGATGTGTCGTACCGTGCGGTTACATTTTCCGTACCTACTTCGTTGTGGTTCTAAGCGTGTCGGGCCGTGTGGGTAACGTGACGTACACAGGCTGGCGTCCATTGATTGGTCTGATATGATCCAGGGTGTTTCGTCTTGCCCTCTGACAACTTC
>JBAMHV010000018.1:4632223-4644416 GCA_037177535.1 Pseudomugil gertrudae
CTCGAACTAGTTCATTTTCATCTGTGTGAACTGAACTTTGAGCTAGTTCTCTTTAAGTATGAACTGGCACAACACTGAGTATCGTTTGCCTCCAGCAATGGCAGCAAACCGAGCATGTGTCGCTGAACAGAATCAAACAAATGCTAAAGTTTTTGCCACTCCTGCCTACTGCAAAGAGGGGATCTAAAGAGTGTGTTTCCATTTTGAACTAAAGACGCTGAAAGAGAAGAATCGACTAAAGAGACATGTGGGGAGATTATCTCATCTTACCACTGTAGGACTGATCCTGTTTCAGACCCAGACATGGCGATGGAAGGATTACCGGAGGCTTTTAGAGTATCTCTTGAGAAAGCTCTTGAAAGAAGGTATTATACAAAACATCCAACAATATCTAAGTACTCTTTGTAAAAGTCTTACCAATGCCCTCCTCTTTGTAGCACTTCTGTGTCTCTCTTCCCTGCATGTCTCCCTCTGTGTCTGATCACTGGGGGCTTTGAGCAAGGATTCGTCAAGGACATTTGCTAATTAGCATTCCCAAACACAAAAGAAAAGCAGAGGTGAGGAAGCTGAAGAGCTCATGTGAAACAGGTGCAGCGGGGTGCCAGCAAGGCCTTATAGTCAGGCCAGACGTGTTTGCCATGGCTGCATGGTTAATGATGAATGATTTCCTCTCTATCTAAACACTTGTTGTCACATCCCTGTCAATGAAGCTGTGACTTACATTGTTGTAGGAGTAATGGGGTTGGCGAGGCTCCAGCCCCATAGCAAACAGGTAAAAGTCATTGAGAGAAAAAGAAATGGGTTTTAAATGACACCTACACCAACAACAACCAAACCTGTATCAATAATTATTATGTAGACACTACTCACAATAAGGCAGTGATATTAAAGGTCTGTAGGTCTGTGCAGATAATGCAAAATTTTGATGCTGCACTGATAATTTATCATGGATGTAAGATATTTTAGTAGCCTGGAAGGATCTTAATTTGAAACAATTACGAGAAACAAAACTAAGAACAGTGATGGGTATACCATAACAAAACTATGTCATGTGGTAGCAGTTGTTTCGGTCTGATGATGATTAGTTGTGAGCAGGATGATGAAGAGGACTCCTTAGATAAAAAAAATAATTTAATAAGAACATTTAGTGCTCTATTCATTGCCCAGAAACTTCCTACCCGGGTAAAGAAGAGTCTGCTTGCAATAAATAATAAAATTACTTGACGGTTGCACCTGTACAGGACAGATTCATAGGAACTGTCCTCCACCAGTTCTCCTACCATTCTTGAACGCTGGACAGCATTGTCTCCAGTCCAAGATGCCATCTCACTCAGCCACATTGTTCCTGGCCTCCTGCTTCCTCTCTCTGTAATCCTTCTCTCCTCATTACATGTTCAAAGTACCACAACTTCCTTTTCTTGGTCTTGTTCTTTAAAACCAGATTTCTCTCCCCAACACGTCGTAGCACCTCTAAAATTTTATAGAAAGTCAAATTAGTTCACCAGTAAAAGCTAAAGGTACATTTGAGGTTCATTCTGAAATCATTCAACAAACCGAATATCCCTAAACTTTGGTGGTTAGTGTGTATATATAAATAGAAATCTCAGATCAGCACCAGTTTACATCAACAGTGCTGATACTAATCCATCACTGGCATGTGTGAATGTCTGCTGTTGTTCACGCTTCCAATTTGGCACAATATCCACTCACTGTTCATTCTGTAAATTATGCTCTTGAATAAGAACCACTTTGACATAATGAATTATACCCTGCAGAGAAGTTTAAAGTAAATTGAGAGCGCTCGCTCGAGCCTCTATCAGTCCGCATGCAGTAACAGTGGCTGGCACAGTACACACTTCAACATAAAAGGTAAGCAACTAACTCATTTGGGAGGTTTTATGTCAATGCTTTTCGCATATGGCATCACAGACTTCACATTGTTGTGACAAACAATAACAAAAATAGGCAGGGAGGGGGAAGGGGGTGCACCCAGTCAAGTGGAAAGTATTAAAATAGGGCTCAATTAAATCTCAATACTAAAAAACCATCCAGTCTCTGGAAAAAGTGAGAGAATTTCATGGTTCTGTGTGGAAGTCACCTTGAGCTCTGTGTGTGTGTGTTTGTGATGACGGGATCAGACGGGATCCTGCTTGCAGCCACATTCAACACCGTTTTTATGCCAAAAAAGAAAACGATATTAAAATAACTCCCTGTCCCACGAGTCGGTCGGAGTCTTTAGCGCAGACCATAAAAGGTAACGAGCTGTCTTAACCTTGAGGTCGGCGCAGAAAGTGAACATTCAGAGTACAGCGTGTTGATGAAGGTGATCTTTTCCTTCTCGCCACCCCGCCCGGTGCATTCTTCCTCTAATTTCTGAATAATGTTTCTGCCATTAACTATTTAAAAGAGAGTAAAGGTCAGGGGCAGAGGTAGGGTTAATACGTGATAAAAGCCCCTTCAGCAGCCGTCTCTCTGGGTGTGACAGTCTGAGCCATGATGAAATCGTGTAGCTACAGTTTTGCTTTGTTTCTGCTCCTGGCTTGGAAATGCAGAGATGTTACAATTAGTGTGCTGCATGTAAAGCTAAGGTCTGACCCCGTGTCTGCTGCTTGCACCGTCATCATTAGGCCTGGATGTTTGTGTTCTTTCCTACCTCTTTTTTCCCCTCTCTCCATCTAGCCGCTTTCTCTAATCTCTCCTTTCTCTTCTCCTGGCATCTCAGCGCCCTAGTTTTCAGTCTTCACAAGCTAATGATCGGTATCCTACGGCACACACGGTGAGTCCGAATGTCTCAACACAACCTGCTGCTCCGGAATTCTTCCAAGACAAATGATGAGCAGAATAAACAGAAAAATATAGTTCGATTTCCTTGATTCTCATAGAGATATACTTTTGACATCTGCACTTGATACAGAATATTTTAGCATGTGTGCTGCATTAATTATTAATAACAAAGAATTGATTATGGCTGCTGGCTCCCTGGAGTTAATTCCAGTGCTGATGTGATTAGGAATAAAAGCAGTTCCTGAGAGCAGACAAACTGACAGATCAGCTGCAAGCTGTGAAATTAAGTTTTAAGTGATGGGAGTGAATAAATCCAGCCGGGCACCTTCAAACCTTTATAAGACAACTTCAAAGCAAAACATCACAACCGAACACAAACACACAGAGAAATATAGACTTCTGTAAATCAGC
Source organism: Pseudomugil gertrudae (assembly GCA_037177535.1). Taxonomy (NCBI): domain Eukaryota; kingdom Metazoa; phylum Chordata; class Actinopteri; order Atheriniformes; family Pseudomugilidae; genus Pseudomugil; species Pseudomugil gertrudae. The sequence goes on from JBAMHV010000018.1 coordinate 4,635,419, forward strand.
ATTCTGAGAAGATTCTTAATAATTGATGTTTGTCAGGGCGAGCACGCAGCTACATCCCCTCCAGCCTCCCTCCCTAAAGACCAGCACTGAGCAAAAACCCCAAATGAAAGCCAACACCCTCCATCTTCCTGGGAGTCAGCAAGCAGATGTGTAGTCATTCAACAGAGCACACGGGCAACATCTGCTCACTTACACACACACAGACACACATCCAGCCATATGCAAAAACAAATACCACACACACACACACACACACACACACACACAAAACAAACAGGAATGCATACAGATTTGTTGCAGCCTTTTAAAAACTCCCAACACAACCACAGATTTAGCAAAAACATGCACGTCCAAGTGCAGGATCAACAAGTCCATCACAGCCTCTCTGTTGGCGTATTTATTTTACAGCCTGGATTCTGTTTATGATTTGTTTGTGATATGCACAAAGACAGAAGTGTGAGAAGATGATTGCACATTTTCCCCCCTGAAGCTCAGTGATTGAATTTTTTCAAGGATTCTGTGCAGTTCGAGAGGGTGTCAAGAGGGTTAGAAATTAGATACAGCAAAAGTACACCCTCCAAAATTTGGAGAACTCATCACATCACTGTGTTATGCATAACGCTGTATATGGTGCTGTCTCATTACGATTAGTCATATATGTTGTCAATTCTCTTCCATGAAGCAGAGCAAAGAGAGATAGCATACTTTTCCTTCAGCACTACAAGAAATGAAAGGCCCAATCCCAAGTCCTCTGCTTGGCTTCTCCCCTCTGTTTGCATTTAAATGTCCCTTACCTATTTCAATGTAATAAATTTAGATTCACTTTATTAGCTGCACCTTTTTGTGTCGGACCTTCTTTATGGAATCAGAACTTCTTAAATGTTCATGGCGTACATTCAACCAATTGTTGGATTTTGCTTCATATTGACATAACATCCCACAGTTGCTGGAGATTTGTAATGAGATGCTCCCATTCTGCCACATCCTAGATGCTCTGTTGCTGTTAAATCTGGTGACTGAGGAGGCCATTGTATTAAAGTAAACTCATTGCCATGTCAAAGAAAGCAGTTTATTTTAGCAGATTATTTAAGCTTTGTGGCATTGGTAAACCACATTTGTCCACTATCTCGCCTAGTATTGGCATTAACACATCTACCTTGATCTGCTATACCCAGGAAGTTATGTAACCCAACCCTTCATACCAGTAAAAACCATATAAACAAAGAAAACCTCTATGAGTTGTGAAATCAAGTCTTTAATCTACTTTCCATTTCCTTTTAATATATCATGGTGTTTAAATAAGTTTGTGTTGATATATCTGGACAATGTTTGCTTCCCTGAAGACAAGATGAAGCTGTGTCGAGTAGGTGCATAAATGATGTAGGTTATCTTTATTCATTTCAATTTTATTTGTTAATGCAGATGTTTAATTTGATCTGTTGTATTTACTTTGTTACTATGCATCCAATTATTTCTGACAAAATCATCTACTAAGCCATGATTTCTTTCCATATCTGGAATATTCTGTGCATATTGCAATAGATGGTAAGTGAACCAGCCCTGCCTGCTGAGAACTGGAGCCATTTTTTTTTAAACATGGTGCATTGTCCTACTGGAAATAACCATCAAATGATACATACATGGTGGCCATAAAAGAATGGATACGGTCAAAAAATAGAGCTGTGGTGTTTCAACAATGCTAAGTTAGAATAAAAAAAACACTTCAAGTGTAATTCTTTGTAAAATAATTCAAATTCCTTTATTTCTGTAGCACAGCCAAAGGGAACTTTAAAATACTCTGTTAGTAGCTATTCACAGCAAGACTGAATGAGAGACCTTGGAGATCCCTTTGGAATTTGGAGATCCCTGGCATAGACCAGCAGTCTCTCTGTTTTGCAAAAAATAATACTCACAAGCCGCCATGCTACAGCGACCCTGCCCTAAATGAAATATAACAATAACTGAAATATGGCCGAGTAGGTGCAAGTGGAAAAGGGCCATATTTGTGTTAAAAAGCTAAGCACGAGTGTGCCTTGTGCACCTTCCATCCATCCATCCATTTTCTACCGCTTTTTCCCTGAACGGGGTCGCGGGGGGACTGGAGCCAATCCCAGCTCACAACGGGCGAGTAGCGGGGTACACCCTGGACAGGTCGCCAGTCTATCACAGGCCTTGTCCACCTTTTACATAAAATAAATATAAGAAACAGCATATGGAAAACATCAATGGCAGCTCACTGAGCCAGAATATTTTCCATAATAAGGCCACAGATGATGTACACGTTGGTGCAAAGTAACATTCAAATAAATAAAACAGAGCAAACATTTACATTACAGTTTCATATTTTGAGATAAACATAAGGAACTACCCTAGATATAACATTTTTATTGTTTTTGCACATTGTCAAGTACAGAGGACTGGTGGGACTGGGAGAAGTAATGCACAAATAAGTTATTGCACTGGGAGCACTGTTACACTTTAGAGGTGGCGATAATAAATAATGGGGACATAGAAGGCATTGGATATGTAATCATTGCACTTGAAGTGGGGGTAGGACAAGTAATAAAAATAGCCATAATGGTTAAACTATACAGCCAGTGAAAATGGATTAGTCAGCATGTATGAGTGTGTACTTTGTGTGACTCGTGTCTATGTGTTCAGGGATGGCTCTGTTAAGGACTGGGGAACCAAGTGCGACTGGTTGTGTGTTTGATAGCTCTATGGTTCATGGTGTTCATCTTCATCCTGCTTGTATACCAATACCATATGGGATTATAATGCTGTCACACAGTGGAGGGATGAAGAGGGTGTTGTCAGAATGAAGCATGTCTCTGCAGATGTTCATGACATTTTAGCTGCAGTCGGAAGATGATCCACTTGACCATTGTAATGATTCACTGGAGGGCCTTCCTGCTGCCAGAATACCATAGTGATGCAGTAAGTGCTGATGGACTTCATAGCACAGCTGTAAAAGCAGATCGGCAGCTGTTAGGGGGGCTGTGCTTGCTTTAGGCTTCTCAGGAAGGGAACCCTCTGAGGATCTCTTCAGGCCATCACTGTCATGTTCAGGGACCAGATCTCGACTCATGTAGCGAGAGGGAAATAACTCAGAACTGCCTCCATGCTTTGCAGTTGTGCTGATGGGATGGAGAAAGTTTCTTTTTGTGTTCTGGGATGAGTTTTTCTGTTTCAGCTGCTTTGAAAGTAATGTTTTTGTCACAGCTCTGCGCTGTGCAGGTCACCAACCACCTGCCTTAAGCTCATTTCTTATAGTACAAATCAGCTCTGACTACACAAATAAGTATATAAAGGTACAAAAATGTTAGAATCACCAAAAAGAAAAAAAAGATCATACTTAGATCACCCTCAGCTTTGATTACAGCTCATATTCATTATAACATCACTTTGACAAGCTTCTGTAACATCACAAGATTTATATTCATCCAGTATCACACAAATTTTTCACCAAAATGTTAATAACGGGAAGAGTCCAACCACTGCACAAAGCTTTCTCCACCACAAACCAAAGATTCTCAATGACTAATGATGTGTGATAATTATGTCTCTGCTGTACCTCTGCTGAAACATGGCCGTGTCATCAGGAAAAGATGCACTACCCTGTTCATTCAGTTTACTCAGGTATCAGCTGATCTCATTGTTTAGACACAAAATGTTGCTGAACCTAGACCTGACCATCTGCAGTAACCCCAGATCAGCGACTGCCTGCACAGGCTTGTAGAGTAGGTGTAATGCTGCATCACTTCCTGTCTCTCTGTTTACGCTGAGACTCCCATCACTTTGGTACAGAGTAAATCTGGACTCACCGTTACCGTCTTCCATTATTTCACAGTTAAGATCATTTTGGTCCCTAACAAACTGGAGCTATTTTCTCCCTTTAGCTTCACTGATTAGTGGTTTTCTTATGACTACCCAGCTGTTCAGTACCAGTCTCTTGAGTATCCTTTCCTATGTTCATGTGAAAATACTCTAACTTCACTATTAAGCATCGCTCTGAGTTTGGCTTTTGTTTTTCTTCTATTTGATTACACCAAATGTTTATGTAATTACAGAACATGACCGTTCATTTTTCTGACCACATTTCTTCTTAGAAAACGATGGTCCTTCAACATACTTCCTGTTTTTTAAACTGCATCTGGTGTCTTAAGCTAATTTTACAGTTTCTGCACTCTCTTTATTTACCCTGCTTCATGCCAGTGATTTGATCCGTCTTAGTGATGCATTTTGTAGTTTTCCAACCCTAAAGTGCAGCACAGTGACATCTATTGTATGCACTCCTGGAGCTGAAGCTGCCTAGCAGTGTCCTGAGGCTGAGTATCCGCACTATACAACTTATTCATCCGGGACATCAAGTGTCAGTGCAGCTCATTTTACACACCGCAACACACGTTAGCAAGCGGATATAAACACATCAGCAATTATGAAAAGAAAAATTTACAGCCCAAACAAGAGATAGAGTTAAGATACAATTGTCTTTTACTTGCTGCAGAGCACTCACAGTACAGATAAGATGCAAGATGGATGCTGTAATAGCCATCAGCAGCGATCGCATCATTTGGAGAAATGCAAATGATGTGTGCATCTACGTGGTTGTTTAAGCGAGAAGCTACTCATTACATCAGTTCCATTGCTCATGCAGTAAATCTCTAATGTAAATGTTGAATGTCTGGGCTGAGACAAAAAATTAGTTGTGAAGTGTAGTTTGTCACTCTTGGGACACCGCAGACCAACAACATCTCCAGGAATGTGTATAACAAATATCGATGTCCCATTAAAATTAATCAGAAAAACAAAGATTTACAATCTGAAACATCCATCCATCCATTTTCTACCGCTTTTCCCTGAACAGGGTCGCGCGGGGGGCTGGAGCCAACCCCAGCTCACAACGGGTGAGAGGCGGGGTACACCCTGGACAGGTCGCCAGTCCATCACAGGGCCAACACACATAGACAAACAACCATGCACACACACACTCACTCCTATGGGCAATTTAGTCTCCAATCAGCCTATCCCCAAGGTGCATGTCTTTGGACTGTGGGAGGAAGCCGGAGTAATCTGAAACACATGTAATGTTATTTTAAGCCAGCATACGCTTGCAATACAATTTACTGATAACGACAAAATTAATGTGCATAAAATGTACACATCAAATTCAGTATGGCTGGATAACATACCAGTGTGATGCTGCTTTTATCAGCACCCATTACAGCAGTATTATTTCTGCATACTCTTTTACTTTGTACTCTGACTGAAAATGATTACAAACAAAATAAAATAAAAAGTTAAGACAATAAACTCCATGAATTCTTCTTCTGCAGTTGATTCAACTATTTCACTAAGGTTGGCTCTGATTCATTTCTTTGTGTTGGGTGACCTACACTTATATTAGTTCACACAACACTTAATTAAGTTGATCTCACCCAAGAATTTTCAATTGGATCAGCTTCACATGGTGTTATTTGGACCAAATACTGTTATCTATGCTTGTGTGAAATTAGTTCAACCAACATAATTAAATTGAGTGAGACTCCAGCTATGTTGAATCAACAGTGTTACAGTTGGCCTGACCCGTGTGTATAAAGATAAGTCAAAACAACTGAATTCATTTGCTTGAGTGGAAATACTTTCAATGGTTCATTTTTTCAACTAGTTATTTTTTATTTTATAATTTAAATTACTTGAACATCATTGTGTATGGGAGGTTTAGAATTTATAGGGAATATACACACTAAATTATAAGCATTTTAACTTTCAAAAAGTCAGATTTTATCACCTAGAACCTCATGACGACGGTATCATAATGATTGTACAAAGCATTTCAGTAGTAATTCTATGCTCAAGTTCAGCTAGCTTTGACCTTATGTAAAATTCATATGTTGATCTTTTCTGTCAAAATACTCTGCACTGAATTATATTCGCATTTACCCTAAAGCATGCTTTGAAGAAAGCTGAGCTGACCATTTGAACAGCTCTTAAGGTCCAAGGTCCTACTTCTTTTGCAAGATCGTGTTGGCATTTGTCTTCCTAACTTGAGTACATTTTTTCAATATTTTCTTCATGTTGCATTTAGAGCTAACTGTGTTTAAGGCTTTTTATCTTGATAGGAGAAACCATAAAGAAGAACACGGGTATGTAACTAAGCTCCTGAATGTGATAAAGCAGCCATTTTGGAGCATGTTAAAGGCTTTCAGCCTTTTCCTTTATATGCAAGATAAAGAATCAAAAGGCATGTGTTCCTTTTTATTCTTTAAACAGGGAATAAAACCATAATCTCCCTTCGCTCCTATTAACAACTGAAGCTGTATGGATACCTTACATCACTTCTATGACTGCTGTAATGTCAAGCAAATATTCTCACAAGAGTTCACGCCTGCATGAGAGGAGCATTCCCAAGCTACTTGGTGTCATCTCCTCTAAGGCTCTCTATTGTGCGCCAGGCACAAACTGGGTTATGGCTTGCGGATTTAACATTTCTCATTTTCAGGAGCATGGAAACCATTCACTTTTGCTTGGCCATATTCTTCCTTACAATGTTGAGGGATAAGCTGCTGGTGAAGACCAGTAATAGGCTTTTCACTGCACAATGGTAGCAGCTGGGGGTATACCAAAGGTCATGTTTGCATCCACTACTGCTTGCTAAAGATGCATTCATTTAGTACACAGGGAGGGCGGACCCTCTCCCCTGGTAATTAGCATGCCTGCACCTTTAATCATTGCTCCTTGATCAAGGGAAACTTTAGTGGGCAGAGGAGTGCAGTATAAACCACTTGAGAGGTCGGATGGAAGACATAAGGACATTGCTTTCCATTTTTTCCCCTCTTAAAGCACGAGGAAAATTCCAAACAACTTCCCTCATTACCTAAATCCCCCCTGCTTGTGTATTTAACCTTCACTTATAAGTCTTTGGTTGACAATTCCAGTTGTAATCTCCTTTCAGTCATATCCCATCATGAACCATCAACATCTAGACTTCCTATCATGCAAAGTCCTTTCAGCCTTTCATCTCAACTCATTATTTCTTCTACTACAATCCAATTGATACCCCTACCTAACCCTTTACACACAAACATCTCACCTCCTCCAATACCAGCAAGGCAGATTGAATGAAATCCACCATATCCACTCTCGTGCCATCGCACAAGAGCAAATTTATTTCTGGTCAGAAAGTCGCATCCCCCCTTTCCTTTCATTTTTATATCAAGCCACTTTGCACATATCTCTGCATTAACCACCCCCCACCCCCCATCTCTATGCCAGCCTCTTCTTTTACCCTTTCTTCCTCCACGCCTTTACCTTTATATCCTTCAACTACCCCCTCCTCCCACCCTGTGCCACACTACCCACTGTTTTAACTATTTCTCCGTCCCAATTACCAGGTAACCTCCTGCTGCGCTCAGACACTTACATCCCTGCTTTATTCTCTCCCAGACCTGGAATCGCTTGAGCCTCTACCCCTTCTTTTTCCATTCCTCATTTATATTATTTAATCGTCAGCCTTGCTATTGCTGAGGGTAAGTGATGTTTTATAGCTTGTTAGTTTGTATCCAAAGGAGATTTTAATTCATTCTGGCACATCAGATGTGAATGTGTGTCTGTCTGTGTGTGTGTAAGGGGTTGTTTTGTATTTGTCTCTATAACAAGCCCTCACAATCACCACTGGCTTCTTTTCCCATAGGTAAATTGCAAGAGAGGAGGAGGAAGAGAAAAGCCCCTGAGGTAAGTACAGAAATGAAGTTAGTGATGTTAGGAAACCAACCTGGTAGATAGGAGCTGACAGCCAGAACTTTAACTTAGAGTTTAGATGAAGATCAGGCAGAGTCAAGGATGTCTCTTCTCCTTAAGCACCAGCATTTGACTATTTACTGTAAGAGGGAAGGACAAGGAGTAGAAATAACTGCCGTAGATGGGTGATGAAAAATTAGCTTTCAGCTTCTTGGATGCATGTTTTCATCTGTCCTCTTTTGTCATATCAAGGGAATCCCTGACAAACTATGTAAGGTGTCTAAGATGTTAAACCACTTTTCTCACTGGCAGTAAACAAGAATGGAAATTCAGTCTGAGGCTTAAATTGAGAAAAGCAGGAAACATGTTTTACTCGGTGAAAACATTATATTTAACTTAGATAAAACCACTTTTTCCATCCTTTTATATTTTCTGCTGACATCTTTAAAGATTTATTCATTATTATTTCATCTTTAGTTGATTCCTCTTTTGGTGTGCAGCAGAGGCTCTCAAGCCTTGTGGGTAATATTTGTGCTAAATAATTAGTGCCAGCCATGCTGTGAGGAAACGGGGGCTTTTCAGTCATTGGTGGAAAAAGAAAATGAGATATCTCAGAGAAGCCTTAGCTACCCTTTTAAAATGAGCTTGAGAGGAAACAGCTTTTAAAATCCTAAACTTAGATGCTCTTGAACTACTAAAAACCTCCTTGCTGTTAACTTCACATTCCCCTTCCAGACCTCAAACTACTATATTAAACAACAGAAAGGAAGACTTTATATCCTCCATCCTAGTTGGATCCTGGGGACTCATCATGAGTTCTCAGGATCAATGCTTCAAACTTTTAATGATTGTTTTAAGTTTGTGTGGTTTGCAAGCTGTCTCTGATAATCTAGTGTTACTACATTTATATGGATATAATTCAATGATTGCAGCTTAGAGCTGGACTGATTTCCTGATCATGCATGAACTAATAAATTACATATCTTTGGATGGGATGCAAATCTTTCCAACTGGTTGCAGCAGCTTGAGTGAACATTAACTGTTTGCATTATGTGAGAGTACATCTGTAATTAGTTTACTCACAACAAAAGAAAACATCTTTTACAGATTGTCCAGAAGAAGCAATGTCACGTTACATTGTCACACTTTACATTGTTTGTACATCGTGCCAAGAAAGCTCATAAAACTAGTGAAGACCTAAAATTTACATAAACTATCTAATAAAACTTTATAGAGGTTGTGTTATTCACATCTGTAT
>JBAMHV010000018.1:4658029-4674188 GCA_037177535.1 Pseudomugil gertrudae
GGATGTAAGCCTAATCAGCCCTTTGCCACACCTTCTGTCATGCTTGGGAAGCATTGTGAGGCCTGAGCCATCACATTCTGTCATTCCTGAAACATATTAATATCCATATAATATATTATTGGTGTTATTCTTTAAATATATTTTTCTTTAAGCAAGCCTGACTTCTTTTTTTATTTCAGTCCTGTGCCTTCGTGAATTCTTCACCAGTAGTCCAAAACTATTTAACCTTATGGTTGCAGAGATATATTTGTTTTGTTATGGACTAGCAAAGGCAGGTTTATTTGCATAGCATAATTCAACAACAGGGTTATTCAAAGTGCTTCAAAGTACAGACATTTAAACAGAAATGTATTATTTAGAATTAAAAATAGCAGAAAACAAAGGGAGATAGATAAAATATATTAATAAAAACTGTTATAACCATAAAATGAACCATCAAGTTAAAAAGAGAGCAGATGGATTTTAGAGTTAAAACTGAAATGCAGATGAGAACAGGTGGGTCTTTAATCTGGATTTAAATAAACTGAGTGTTTCAGCTGATCTGAAGCTTTCTGGAAGCTTCTTTCAGACATGTGGAGCATAGAAGCTGAATGCAGCTTCTCCATGTCTCATTCTGACTCTGGGAACTGATAAAAAACCAGATCCACATCCAAGAGGTTTCTGATTGTAGTCCTAAACCCTTCAGAGCTTTATGTACCAGCACCAGGACTTTAAGGTCAGAACTGGACTGATGTGGTCCACTTTCTTGGTCTTGGATGCTAACAGCAGGGTTCTGAATTAGCTGCAGGTGTTTAGTTTTTAGGCGAACCTGTGAAGACACTGTTATAATAATTAAGCCGACTGAAGAGGAAAGCGTGGACTAGTTTTTCTCACCAAATTTTTTACCTTTCATTTATTCCTAAGGTGGCTCTGAGTTCATCACTACACCCAGATGCCTTTTTATCCATCATGCACTATTTAACAAACTTTGTTTTAAAGTGTAAGCATCCGTCGGGCCATCTCCATCGTGCAAACTGCTGGTTAACAGCATGAATAATGTTTGTTGCTTTATTCATGTGTCTGCTTGTTTGTATGTTTGAAAGTTTTTAGATATGTTTGCAGCAACATAAAAATGCTTCTTGTACACTAAAAAAAACACATCATTATGTCTGCTCACTTCGTCATGGTATAAACCAAAGATGGACTACTCCAGTCAGTGAGAACCCCTCGCTGTGAATTTCAGTGTTAACTCGCATGATTAAATTGAAATGGACCTAACAGCTTTTTAAGCCTTTGCAAAGTGACCCAATTATTTCAATCAGATGATGAAAGAAAAAAGCCTCTAATAAAGGGTAGGGAGTGTGTGTAGAACTGCACATGTCTACCTGGATGTTCACAATGAATGAAAGTGGTCTGGCTTCCTTCACTGACCGATGATCTTAGGTTTTATCTGCATACTTTTTACAAAGAGCCTGACATCACATTTAGAAGTACTCCTAAGAAAATATGAGAAATGTGCAAATCATTGGTGCAAATAGACTGTACCTTCACCAGACGTGTTTACTAACTGCAGGAATGTCCAGGTCACCTGCAACTCCCAGATCCACCTACTGAATGTGGTGTTTAATAAAGCAAATTTACAACAGCATTGTCGGGCTGCACGGTGATGTAGTGGGTAGCACCGCACCCTCACGGCAATGTCACCAGCCAAGGTTCAATCTTGTGCTGGGAGATTGTTCTAAATAGTCACTAGTGTTGGCCCCGTGAGCTTTCCTGGGTCTACCTTGCTTGCTAATTGCTGGGTTTAAGTCCAGGTTTCCCACAACCCTAAACTGGTCTAAGCGGTACAATGAAAGACATCAGTGGCTTTTTATATTGACTGGCTTTTTTTGAAGAAGGAGGCGATGCACCGACCACCTGGATAATAACATTACAAACCAACCTTCAGACTCACCTGGAGGTTTTATTTAATCAGATGCACCACTTGCTGTACCTTAAAAAGATGCTGAATGTGTTTGGTAACAGCAGGATGTTATTTGCTTTACAAAGTGTGGAAGACACAGTATGTAAATAGAGATAAAAAATTATTTTACCACTTTCCCCTTAATCTTGATGCATTCATTGGACCAGACTGCAGGCGGCTGTCAGTAATAATGAACTATTTCTACATAAAGCTGCTTTTGTTTTATTGCAATCTCATGGGAAACACCTTTATTTTTTAATTTGTAGTCATTTTTTTAACTTGTGTCTATCTCTCTCACCTTTGTAGTCCACTGGACACTCTGGACTATGAATATTTTGTGTTTATCTATGCAAATTGGGGTCAGCTGACATGCCTTTTTCACTAACATACAGAATAATATTCAGCGATCTGAATATTTGTCAGCAAAATTGGGTCTCGTCTCCTGTTTTACAATATATCACATTCAGCAATGCTATCTCCAGCATCTTTTATTGATAGGTGGCAAGTAAAATGCTTTCATGTTGCAAGCATCCATGCCACTGCTGCAGCCTCCTCTGTTGTCAGTGTAGTGGCGCCTGTCTTTTCACCAGTAGAGAGATGGATTGAGGGAGACAGAGAGCGAACAGTGTGCAGGAAAAAGAGGGAGAGAATACGAAAAGAGATGCATGGACAGACAGGTCTGAAGTGGCAGCAGTCGGCCCTGATGGAGACTGATGGGATGATGAGGAGATAAGAGCTGAGGAGGTGGAGGAGAGGTTGCCTTCGCATTGCTGCAGAGCTGGCAAGACAGATGGAGACACGGGAAGAGGGAAGTGAATCAGGGCTCAAAAGAAGCAATGAGCACCGAACATGCATCGCTAACAAAATGGAGGCAGGAGAAGAGAAAAAGTGGGGAGAAAGGGTGCAGCAAAAACACAGATTTATGGAAAGAGGAAATTATAGGAGGAAGAAAGGAGGGGTGGAGAGGGTGAATATGTAATGAAGAAGAGAGACTGAGCCTGTATTTGTGGTGCAAGGAGAAAGAAACAAGAGATGGGTTAGGTTCCCCTGTGCTTCCACAAGCACTTTGCTGAGCCACCACAGCCACTTAAGCCTGTAGAAGCTTAGAGCCACTCAGCGCTCTGCGTCCGCTTCATCGTGTCCACAACAATTATCATCCAGCCTTCAATCACTGCTGCAATAATAAAGATAGCGCAAAGCCAAGAAGGACAACTGAGAGCAGCAGCAGGGAGAATAAACACGGACTCATTGGAGGCGCATCACAGCTTATCGTTACAGGAATCCAAACTGAGTTTTGTGCATTGAATCCAGATGTGGAGAGTGAGGGTGACAGCTTGGTGTCAGCTGGATGTTCTGAAATATCAGTGCATAAAAACCCGAGGATATGCCACACTGTTGTCACTCCCACACTGGAGAAGCAGACTCATTTTCAGTTTGTGAAACTGCATCGTGACTCATTTAATATTATTTTTTATCTTCACACAGCATCATGCATTCAGTCTTCTAACATCTTTTCCAAAATTAGCTCATTCCTGAAAGATAAATCATGATTTTCATCAGTTTGCTTTTCTCTCTCTCTCTCTCTCTCTCTGTTTCTCTCTCTGTTTTTATGACATGCCTGTCTTTTTATTTGCTTCAAGCTACCACATTTGCATTTGTGTTTCTCAATATGAGCTTGTCATTTGCAGTGAATAGAAATATAGCTATTACTGCTCAGGATATGCCTCCTAAACACTCTACTTTTCATTATTTTGCATGGGTAGGTTCACAGAGGGGAAAGCTTTCGTGACTAAACCCATGCGTCATCATTCTGAATCTGTTCAGTACAGGTACATCGAGATCCTTAAAAGCTAAAAAACAATTATCTTACAACCTAAAATGACAAATACAATGAGCATTTTTGTTTATCTTGATTATTTATTCATGATGAGTGTTGACAACCCTGTCAATGCAAAGACTCACTTGAAGTGAGTCCATGAATAGCCCACACGCACAGATTTAAGCTCTGAAGCTGCCCAATTAATATGCTGTGGACATATAAGAAGTTATGATATTACATGTATACATTGTATAGTTACACACTAACCAAAAAAGGGTTGTACATCTTTTTGTTGTTTGGTTGCACTGCTTTAAAAGAATACGTTCATACGTTCTTATTTTACTTATAGCTTAAGAAAGCTTAAGGCTTCAACAGATTGACTCAGAACAATACAAAGTAAAACAATGACAGAACAAACATGGAGGGAAAGGTTGTATGTGAACGTGTAATGATTTAATGTTTCCTTTTTTAAAAAAAGGCCATCTATCATCCCTTTTCTGCTGCTATTCCAAGGTTAGGGTTGCCTAAAAAGGGAAGTCCAGACTTTCTTCTCCACAGCCACATTTGACACCTCGTTGGGATTACCAGGCCAGGTGAGCGATATAATCCCTCCAGCTTGTACCACAGGGTTGCCACCCGCAGAGACATGCACCGAACACCTCACCAAGGGATGCATCCTAACCAGATGCCCGAGCCACCACATCTCACCTCCTTCGATTCAAAGGAGCAGTGGCTTTATTTTGAGCTCCTCACGGATGATTGAGCTTCTCACCCAATCGCCCAGAGAGAGCCTGGCCACCCTGCAGAGGAAGCTCATTTCAGCCGCTTTATTTTGCAATCTCGTTCTTTTGAGCACCACAGCTCGTGACCAAAAGTGAGGGTATATGAACATCGATCGACTATCAAAAGCTTTGCCTTCTGGCTCAGCTCCTTGTTCACCACGACAGACAGGTGCAGAGTTTGCATTGCAGCAGACACCACACTGATCCACCTGTCAATCTCACGCTCCATCCTTTCCTTGCTCGTGAACAAGACCCCAAGATCTTTTTAACAGATTATCTTTAGACAGTGCAGATAAAGGATGTTCTTTCTGAAGAAGTCCCTAAATACAGGAGCACCACAAGGTTGTGTCACATCCCCACTTTTATTTTCAGTCTGTATAAAAAAATGAATGGTAGCAATTTCACACTAATTAAATATGCTGATGATGTGGCATAAGTGGACCTTTTTTATAATGCGTTGAAGACTTTGATTATTTACTCATGTGGTTCATCTTAAATCAAAGTTTCCCTTTCCATCCATCCATCCATTTTCTACTGCTTTTTCCCTGAAAATGTGCAACCATACTGTAAAAACAGTCCAGTGTTTTAAATAAATGGGGACACACATGGATAAGCTGAGCTTCACTAATAAAATGGATGGAATATGTCAGACAGTCAGGCAGAGACTATTTTTACTAAGTAAACTAAAAGAGTTTAAAACTACTTCTGAGATTTAAAAAATGTGCATGTGGGTCTTATTCAGAACATCTTTGTTTTTAACATGTCTGTGTGGTTTGGTTTGGGCATCAGACTGTAATAAACAGGAAGGATTAAACTGGGTGGGGAAAACACCTCTGCCAAACAAATGAAAATTGCTGTTGGACTGACCAAAAACAGATTTCTTGCCAAGGTGGGACAATAAAGATGGCTACTTCTAACACTGGTTTCCATAACATGGTAATGAATAACATATTGTACTTGATAAATATTGCACATGGTCTTGTAAAAGTGCCTCTGGTTGGAGTTTCTGCTGGATGAGTGAGGAACAAACTAAATGTGATCAACCACAAAATTTAAAACAGAGAAATAACCTTAACACCACCACACATACACACCAACTAGCTGTATAAGATCCCTTTTGACCAGTGGGGTTCCAGTGAGCCAGTTTGCTTTCAGGTAGAAATCAGCTTTGTTTTCCACAGGGAGACACTGCATTAATGCACTATAAATTGATGTAAATTTAGCTCACTTGTCAAGTTGACTCTATTAAAATACCCGACAATGTTAATAGATGTAACCTTCTCCTTCGTGGAGTTTTGCAGCTCCTTTGGGATTACCCTGAAGCTTAACTTGAGCTTAATAACATCCTTTTCCAGTCTCTGAGTTATAGTAGATGCCATTCTCTAACATTGTGGTGCATTATTTCCATTTTTTAATTATGACTTTAGCCTCCTCCTAGCGGGGTGGATTCCCATCTCATTCCCATACGTCATCACTCAGCAGCCTCAGGTACCTCCCAGTGCAATGTTGTAACTAAATCTCATCACTTCTCCATAATAAAGTACAGTATACAGGTTTTACGATCATCAATAAGACATATTATGGGTTTTATTGCATTATATATAGATAGATATATTATAGAGTATAGTACTTTAATACAATTGGTCTTTATGTGCTCTGTAAAACAAAGACTCTGAAGGTCTTTGTCAAACAAGTTAAGAAAACTTTGGCTTTCACTAAACCAAATACAACCAAATACATAATTGGAAGGTCTTCATGTGGAGAATTACATGTCTCAGCGTGAACATACACGACTCCTTGCCAAAACTGACCTTTGCACCTCCGAGCAGATATGAAGGATCATAATTTAACAACAAAAAAGGTCAAAAGACAAACTCTTATAGAAACATCTAGACCAGAACTGTCATTTAAAAACTCATGTTATACCCACCAACAGGTTGTCACATAAGATTAAATTACATTTTCACTCATTAACAATTAGATTATTAACATCGGAAGCCACAGTTGTGTTCACTGTCCATTCAAATACCAGTTATGTTGTCAACTCAATACCAAAAACACAAAACAAACTAAAACACCCCATAGCAGTGTTTTCAGACCAACTCTTGAGATGAGGTTTGGAATCATATATTTGATTCACGAATTAAATATTTAATAAAGTCGAACTATTTGTTACACATTTATATATAATTTATGTTAATAAAATGCAAATATGATGGTTTATTTGAGAACTTTAATAAATAAAGTGTGTGTAGCCTGATCAATCTTCTGGTTTCCATTGGAAACAGATTTGTTAATCGTCATATAAAATATGTTGTGCAGCTGAACTAGTATTTATTCAGTAACTTAATCATCTGTTATGAGACAAACTAACAATGTGGATAAATTAGGATAATTTAGCCAAACCGTTTGTATAAAGACAGTTTCAGGGATGTGAATGATGACTGACACTAAGAGCAGTTATTAGAAAAAACAAACAGATAAATCTGTGTAAAACAGACTCGGTCTCGCATATAATGAGTTTAAATCTTGTAAATTGATCAGTTTCAGTAGCATTGCTGGATGTTTAACAGAAAACTAAATGTAAAGCAGTCCGCTCTGCAAAACCTTGCATGAATCTATGCAGCATACCAATGACCACAGCTGTCCAGTCACTGCAAGGCAGTCTTGTGGAGTCAGTTACTGCACTCTGACAGGATCTACGTCACTTCTACCGTAAAGTTTTCCCAGAAATTGCACTGGGAGAACTTTCTGGGAAATACCTGGGACAGCTGGAGCGATGATGTATGATGCACAAAGAGACTATCGGTTATGTCCATTCAGTCTGGTGATAACTTTCATTTTGGTGGTGCAGACTTTTGAGTCAATTTGTCCAAATATGATGACAAACAGGGACCTAATAATCAGCAAGTGACGTAAAGGGACCCAGAATATTCGTCAGGCTGTTAAGCGGTGAGAATGTTTTGCCACTTCAACTAACCCCAGCAGCAGGTGCTATACTTATTAAATAAATGTGTGTCTTCTCACTATGTGACAAAAGCTCTGCAAGCTAGCAGCCAAAAAGTAGCAAATAAAGAATCCACTTAGTCATAAATCATGATTTACTTTGGCTGTTTTTCCATCTCTAAACACATCTGCTTGAGATGAATCAGAGGTTCCTGGTAGTTTATGTGAATCACATGATGAGTCTTTCTTCTTTTACCGTCTCAGGCTTCACTTCTATCTAGATCCTCATGGTGTCTCTTCAGTGAATTAAGTGGCTATCCCAGGATTCTGCTGCCTGACCAGTGATTGAGGGGTCACACTCCACATTTATTTAGGGTGCCATTTCAGAATAATCCTCATCAAGAAGAGCTTAATTTGTTTTGGCATAGTTTCCTAAAATAAAGTAAAAGGTCTCACATTAATGCCTCCACATCTTTCTCCACTGCCTCTCTCCCAAAATTTTGATTCTAGAGCCCCTTTATTATCAAAGGAAACCTCATCTGTATCTCAGTGATGCAACATTTATGACAAAACAGTTGCATTTGATGTCCTGTGATCTGAAGGGGTTGAATTCTCTCAAGTATGAAAATTTAATTGCATTTTATATCTCTAGGCTGAGAGGTGAAGCACTCTGTTTTAGTATCTTTGCTACATATTGTTGGTTCAAAGCATAACTACTTGCCAATATTTATGAGCAGATTTCATCTACTGGTTGTAGATGTTGAGTTTCCTCTAATAAAAATGATAGTTTCTTTCTCTCACCCGGTCGTGGTGTTAGCTATGAATCAATATGGAGGAAACTGCGAAGCAACTTGGAAAATGTTCATTTCAGAAATCCATCTGGACAGGCGTAAAAGCGCCACAGGCACTGGGAATGATGCACATCTCACAATGGTGCTATTTTCTGTCTGTCTAATGGCGTGAATAACACTGTGAGGGATGTTATCTTATAACAAGAGGCTGATCAATACTGTGTCGTCTGGAAAAACCTGCACAGCTGCAGCGCGCTCCCTGTGCGTCTCTAATGCTCACATCTCCATTAAAGCACTGCTGACGAGCGGGGTGAGGAATTTGAGAGCACACGTAACGCTCTCGAAAATGAAGCTATTCACAGAAAACACACATGTGAACACATTTGACAAACTTGTGTTGAAGGTTAACACCTACTTTTTGTTCACAGCTCGAGTTGCAGAGAGAAAAAGTTTTACGCCTCCATCACTGCTACAGGCTCTTTGAGGCTACAGCTAGACACCTTCTCCTGTGATTAATGAGCCTCTATGAATAGAACATACAAGCGTTAAAACATTTGATTGATGCTTTCATGATTGCCAAGCATCCCTGCATGCATCACTCCATCTCTTCATTCTCCTTTTCAGACAGGTTGTGCTACAGAGGAGCCAGTGAGCACTTATTTGGAGAGAAACTGCACTGCTCGGTTAAAACAACATGACAAAGAAATGTCTCCAAGTGACCGTTTACCTAATCATAACACCCAGGTATGAATAATGTAATCCATCTGAGTGGCTACAGCTTAAATCTCAGCCCTATATTGGAGTTTTTCAGAGTGTTTGTTTATTTCTGTGTGTTTGTTTGTGCCACGATGGTCCTGGCACCCCTCTTGCTTTGTGAGTGATCCTGTGTGTGTTCAGAGTCGCCTCTCTCTGGCACCTGGTTCCATCTATAATTGATGGGCAGGGGCCAGAGGACATGTCACAGCCACTGCATGTAGCAGGAGAGTGACAAGGCCACACAGAGGGACAGGGTAACATGACGCTTCTTCACCCCATCTACATTCCACACACACACTTCGCATACTCCTGCTCTTCTGGGATGGACTGTCACACTGAGAGATAGAGGTAAAAAATTAAGTATCTTAGTTTTCATATCAAGGTGCCTAAAATATCACCTGTTATTACCGTGTAATTATAAAATTGTGTTAAGTAATGAGAAAAATAATCACAGATCATTTAAATTGTAAAGTAAGACTTAAACACACAGACATATGCAGCACTGCAAATAGAGGAATAATGAGGCTATACACATGTACATATTCAAATGCTCATCTATAACCTCATGTTTATTGATCACATGTGGTAGAGTAGCATATGTCAGCTTCCATGGACAGATGTAGTACTGATGGGGTGAGAAGGCACCAGTCCCTGCTAAATCTAAGTGTGCCAGTTGAGGAGCTTAAACCAGTGCCTGAACTGGTTACAGATGAATAAATGTTTATGAGCTGTGGCATGGATTTTTTTTTTTTTTTTTTTGGTTTATTTTGTGAATTTGCTGGAAGTGATCCTGACTCATTGTTCACACCAGTGGCTGATTTTCTGTGGGTTGCTTCCGCCTCCAGTCTCATCTCTTATTTCAGTTTCCTATTTTAACCACTTTATTGTAAATAACCGATTGTGCTCAACTCACTTCCCCATTGTGCATTTTTGGATTCATCTTGTAAATGAGCCTTAGAATATTTGTGAGTATGGCACCGTTATTTCCATGGCACCGTTATTTCCAATGACAGTTCAATGAAGATGCCAAAGTCACTGGAATGCAACATAATAATGTAATCCATTAAATTTCTGAGTTCATTTTCCAGTTTTTTCACCATGAAAAATAAACAGTTTTTATGGCTTGTTTTGTTTTTTCTTAACTGATTGGCATGGTTGGACAAAGAATAATATTCAAAATACAATTATCTGCCATTTTATCAGGTCCTATTATTCCACTGTGAACCAGGTCTGACCAGAGATGTTGACCGTGGAACTGGATGACGACAGTGTCAAGCGAGGCTGTCTGGTGCTTTGCCTCCTGGCTTCTGCTGCAGTCCACACGGACCCCCTAGGGTGGGCACTAAGTGTCCAGACAGCTAGTCTGGACCCCAAGAACAACGACCTTTCGGGAGAATAATCAGACAATGAGGAATGCCATTCCAGCGAGCTCACCAGTTATGTGGAAGTGATGTAGAGGTGGCCAGTTCATTGTGTCGGGATACAGTGGGGGAAGTGGACCCATGTGCAGGTTCAAAAGGCAGATGAGAAAAGGAGTTTAATACAAACTTAACTAAACTCGTGAATTTAGTTAAGGAGGCATGAATGAGCTTAATGAAACTAGGTTAACTGACAAACAGGAAATGAAGTAGATAGAAAACACAAAAGCTACTAAACAAAATAGGAGCACTATGCAAAAACTCCAAACCATGACAATATATGAGTTTTAAAACATTTTCTCCCATCTAGACATCTTTTTAGAGAAGAAGAAGATGTAACTTTATTGATCCCTTTGGGATGACTTCCTCAGGAAAATTTGGATTCCAGCAGCTTATACATAAACAAGAAGAATCTTGAATACCAAAGAACAAACATAAATACATAGAACAGTTGCTGAGCCGGCAGCCTTGCTGTGACAGAGTGGATCTTCTCATTTGCAGTGGCTGCGTCCGCTTTCAGAGAATGTAAACACATGATCACATGACTGAACTCCCATAGCAGATAGTATGGCTGCAGGCTAACAGCTAGCAGTTTGAGAACACGACCAACACAAAACTGTCCTTATGGAGATATGTCCTGGATTACATCAGCACTTGTTGACATACATGAATCCCAACCTTTACTTTTTCCACTCGCTTTGGTGTCTCTGTTGGCTCTCACAGCAGTGAATCCCAGCAGGTCCACATTAGCATGTACAAGGTGGTTTAGCCATGTCTCCGTAAAGATGATCAAGCTGCTTTTCCGGTAGGTCCGCTGGTTGTTCAGTGCAGATAGCTCGTCGATCTTGTTCAGCAGCAAGTTCACATTCTCCATGGCCTTGCAGTCCCTAAATCTCCTCCTCTGCTCCGTTGGGGTGTCATGGTATATCCCAGGCCAACCTTTTGTGCATAGAGCTGAGATAGCAAAAATAACTGTTCCTCTCGTAAGTAAAAAAAATCTGAGGAACTGGCTCATTGCAGGATCCCAAAGGCAAAAACACTCACTGAAAATACATGTGTAATACACAAACACTCTCTCTTCACATAAAGAACAGTAGAAAGAAAAAAGTCCAAAGAAGGTCAAACATAAGGATCATGAAATTTTAAGGCCATGTGATGGACTGGTGACCTGTCCACTAAATATGTCTGCTAAATGCTGAAATAGACTCCTTATTCCCCATGGCAGAAAAGTTAATTAATGGAAATTCAAAAAGTATGACATTGATGTTGAACAGCAACAATCCTAAATCAAACAAAAATACAAACATTTTCTCAGAAACAGGCCAGCAGCTGCTCCTCTCATTTCTCAGACAGTTGGGGGTGCATCCACACCAGGAGAGTCTGGAGGATTTACTTACATTGGATGTGGAATTAAAAACTGTGTTGTAATTGGTTTGGTTTGTTCTCACGCTGAATTTTACTTAAGTGGACCAAAGTGCATGGGCATTGTACAACTACAACAAAAGCTCACCAGGGAGGATATTCCTAAAATCCCCAATGCCCAATTATATAGAGACATATATATATATATGTGGGGATATTTTCCCATATCCTGCCACATAACAGAAATGAAAACAGTGTCAAAATTCTCTGTTTAGATGTGAAAAAGTTATTTAAAATGTAAAACTTAGATCATTTCTCTATCAGACTGGGAGTTTGATGCTTAACAGGTGTAAAAAGTTAGAAATTTAGCTCACTGAACAAGAACTGTCTTCTTATTTGTAGCCCCAAAGGACAAATGATTCCCACTGAATTGAAACAGAAAAGCACTGGGATGATTACTGTGCCAGTGGTAAGTCCATACTTTGCACTGAAATGGAAATCTGCGAAACAGCAAAGTTTAAATGATCCTCTGTGCTTTGGCACATCCATGGAAATCAGAGCTCACACTTTGCCACATTATCAAGCTGCCGAATAAAGCAGTTAAATCAGGACCAAATGTGCTTTTGCTGTAGAACAATCCCTCTCATTGAGTAAAAAGAGATACCCCACAACTAAGTCGATAAGTAATGCTCAGGAAAAAGAAGAAATGTGTTTTTTTTTTAGTAGGAGAGAAGATGAAGCAGGGTAGAAAAGCTGTTTTTCCTCCATTTGTCAAGTAAACTAAGTTGTAAAACTAAAAGTACACCTGAGCAACTAGTTCTAATTACCAGAGCTTCAAATGCACTTTTGTCCCCATCGTCCATCAGATACTTTCTCTATAGATACCTAAAAAAACCGATGAACCAGCCACTTTTATCAGAGGCCTCTAGCAAAGGTTTTTTTTCCAAAGCATTAATGAAAGAAAGCAACAAGATTTTGAAGCCGTCCTGTTTCGTAGAAAAGATGGAAAATAAAAGATGATTCCAAATTAAATAATTTTGTCTAGTATATAATAGATATGCTTATTTGATTGTGTATATCAAACTAAAATAAAGAAATGATGATCATAACCAGCAGCCCCCACAGGGCACAGAACCAGTTCAGTGCGAACATCCACATGGTCACCCAGTGGGAGGCAGTGGAAGGCCATAATCAGAGTACAAATCCCGAGGAGCAGAGACAGCAGTTTGCAAGGCACCGGCCCCCCAAACATGAGTCATTTGCAGGACGCAGGGCCCTGAGAGCGACCAAGGCCAAACCCAACTCCTGGAAAAGTAAGGTCAGCCCATACACCACCCACCTCGCAACACTGGTCAACCAAACCCAGAAACACCCATCGACTCACCTGCCACACTCCCCCTCACAGACCATACCCACCTCCAAGCCTAATTTAACCTGCATCTCCCTCTCTGTCCTACACCCCAAGCCCATCACCTCACCATCATCTTACTCAATCTTTTGCTTGGTTAGTTTGGGTTTCTGCAATTTCCCGGTTGGACTGGGACACTGTAGAGACATCAGTGTTGAATTGAGACAGCAACAAATTAGATGTTTGCAAGGCTCAAGACGAAGGTGACATCAAGTATATGTTCACTATCTAATTTGGGGCAAATGAACTAGAAAACATGCTGATATCAAAACTAGCTGGTGAAACGTCCCTCTGGCTGGAATATGTTGTTTTGTGCAGTGATCAGCTCTCAGAGGGTTTGCTGTTGCTCTGGAATGGCACACAGCAGCATCTGCTGATTTTACAGAGGTGACTCGCTGCTTTTACAGGCTTAACTGACCACATTTACGTGTTACAGCTTTTCAGTGGCATGATATTGAATGGGTTTCCACTCTTTGCTTGTAAATATTTATAGCTATGTCTGCTGAAGACTCTTTTGAACAGATATCCGAACAAAAAAAGAGGATTTTTTTTATCAAATAGAGCTGCTCAGATGAGAAATCACAAAGACACACTTGAACCATCCAACCTCCCCATATTTGCTTCAGTCAGGCTTTAAAAATGATACAAAACTGTGACAACTCAGCCTCTGCAGGGCTGCTTCTCTGACTGCTTCATGTTTCAGGTGCCCAGTTTGCTGTGTATTCCCACAAAAAGGCTTCCTCAGCCGTTCCTTGTGGGTTTAAAGGAAACTCTGCTTCTGTTAGATCCATTGTCATTACATTTTCATTTCACAAAGAGAAAGATGAACTGCCATCACAGAGCAGTTCAAGGAGAGCTCATGTTTACACTGGTCAACCTCAGAGTCAGTGGCACAGTTACATTCATGTGTCCAGAGAGGTTGGTAACCACAAGAGTTGGTTGTGCATGTGTCCAAGCAAAAAGATTGATTTAAAAAAATGTGGTTTGCTACAAGAATAATATGGCAATATCTTATAGCACCATCCAGGCTGCAAAAAAAGAAAGCATGGGCTATAAATCTTTTGTGGCTTTGTATGTGTTCATTATAATGAAATCAGACATCTTGGATCTGCTTAAATAGAAAGCAGCTGCACACAAGGAGAACAGAGGTCAGCAAGAAGACAGATGTTCCAACAGGCTATGTGAGCGGGCTGATTTTTGACTTCACACAGGGCTTGCATCCACTTGTCACGTGATAAAAAATGTTAAATAATATTTGCGTAAAATTATCCCATTTGCATTTAAAGCCAGTTCTTTGTTCTTATATTGCAACAACAATGCAGTCTAGCAAGTGAGACATGTTAAACAGGGTAGGGCTGTATGATGCAGACAGCCTCAGGATCACGCTGTGCAGCAAACTGAGAACACAATTAGTCAGCAGGATGCTTGATTGCAAGATTTGTCTCAGCCATATATCCACTGCGCCCACTAAAATGAGTTTATTTCTATCACCATGACTAGATGTTTGGGAGTGTTTCTGTAAAATGGAGACGTTTTAGTGATTTAACATTTGTTTTAAATGCAAATTTGCAGTTTGTGGAATCATTATCATCATTCTTCTGGTAATTTTTTCCCTTTATGAGCACAAAGATTTCTGTTTAAGACGTTTCCTGGATTTTAATCACATGTGGTTAAACAACATGGAAGAATGAACTGAAAGAAATTAAATAATGACAGTTACATTGTCATTGTTGTCAAAGGTCTGATCATCGACTAACCGTAATCAATCAGATTTATATATAAATCCATTATTCATTCACACTGACAGTGGTGAGCTACATGCACAGCCACAGCTGCCCCAGGGCAGACTGATGGAAACATGGCAGCCAATCTGCACCAACCATCAAATAATAAGACATTCACACAGGAGGGTGAAGTGTCTTTTCTCAAGGACACAACAACAGGCTGGCAGATGAGCCTGGATTCAAACCGGCAATTTTCCAGGTACTGGACAACTTGTCATTCAACCTGATCTACTGCCGTCCGCAAGGTCTACTCCCTCTGAAAAAAACAGTGTTGAGAAAAGAAAGATCACTTGTTCACACATAGATTTATACCTATACTGAAATATGTTGAGGATTAGATGTGCTGTTCACTTTTTGTTGCCATGTGCTAACCACCATCTAATAACAATGTGGTGATTCAAAGTAATTTTACCACTAAAATAATTGTTTTTAGACACAATAAAAAGGTATTGTCGAGCTAACTTAGCTTTACATACAAAGCAACATGTATGGAAACAAGCATGAATGCCTTTTTGTGGCAACAGTCCAAATCAGCACAAATCAGGAAAGCTGTAGTTAGAATAAAGACACCCAACTCAGTAAAAGCATGAAAAGTTACATTTAGGACCTGTTTATGCTCCCTTGAATTCTGTTTGCAACCTTGTCAAATGTTGCTACCCCCCATGCTTCAATGTATCTTTAATGTTGCCATATAGTCAATTCATCTACTAGTGGGCAGTGCTGATTTCACTTCAGCGTTTTCACACTGGTTATAGTGGTAACCAGTGATGGGAGTAACGGCGTTAAAATAAACGCCATTACTAACGGCGAAAGCTTTTTAGTAACGGGATATCTAACTAATTGTTTTTTTCTATCATTACAACGGTGTTACAATTAACACGCCTTTACTGCACGTTACTAAAGCTTCACTGAAGCCGTCATCAGACTTTGCTCACACAGAGGATCTGAATTCTGTAAATGTGTGATTTATTTCCTTCTTTTACCGAAGGGGTTTGGGGGGCGGACCATGATTGGCTAAGGTAGAGTAACATTTCATGTTAGGCCAACCAGATTCATCAGGTGGGCGGGTGTTTGCACACACAAACCAAACTTAGAGCAGCACACATACACACCCATAAACTAGAGATGGTGAGTCACAGAGAAAGACGGCG
>JBAMHV010000018.1:4689899-4700227 GCA_037177535.1 Pseudomugil gertrudae
TGGTACATTTTTGTTTTAACATTGTTAAATCAAGAAAATTATGAATTTAATCTACAACAAGACGGAGCACTACTACCCTATCAAACATAAGTTCGCATATTCTTTAATCAAATCTTACCTGTTAGATGGATTGAGTGATTCATTGAGTCTCATCAATTTTTGCTTAAATGACCTCCAAGATCTCAGGATGTTACATGTTACGATTACATATTATATGGTATGTTAAGGATAAAGTTTACGTTCGTCTTTTATCTCAAAAAATAGATGATCTGTAAAAAACGGATCATAAATACTTTCAAGGATTTGGGGTTAATTTGAATTAAGGTTAAATGTCTTTAGAGTTACTGTATATTTCTTGTTTTATATCTTAAATTTAATCGCACTCGCATTAAGATAATAAAAATAAAAGAATAAATCCTTATTTTTCCTGTTATAATTTTTTTATATTTTGTCTTTTCTTAAAAGTTTTCTAACAGCGGCTGCATCATTTTTGGCTGTGTCCTTTGTATTTATCAGGAAGACAGAAAACTTGGATTCTCGTTGATATTCTGGACTCATGCTTGACATTTTCCTCATTCGTTCCAAATGCGACCGAATCCTATGCTTCGGAGCCTCTTTTGTAATTTTGTGATCTGGTTGGTCATTTGCTGAAATAAAATCTCCTTTTCTCATCTCGGGCACATGAAAAGCAATTTCACACATAAATAGATTCATATTTTCAGATCAGAAGGGTGCGTGATTTCACCTCAGTTTACATTAGATTTCCATCCTGCACAAATGACAAGCCTGTTTGTGGAGAAAAAGGGTTGTATGTGCTTTGAAAGTGGTTTGTCGTTTCTCTGACCTGGGATAAGAGAGATCAGAGAAAGTATGATACCTGTTTGCATTGTGACATTTTCATATTGCTATAACTGAGACATTTGGATTGCTTTGTATCAGTTTGCAGTCTAATGAGCAAAACCAAAAAATGATTACAGTGCTCAGTTTCTATTTATTGCTCATGTTTTAGTTAAATATTTGATAACTTACAGCAAGATTTATTTGATCTGTCTTTATTGCAGTAATTGTAGCTTTCCTGAATCTTATGAATATTCAGGAGGCGTGAAAAGATGTAAATAAATTCTATCATCAACTTTATTTTTTTAAATCATTGCCGGTTCAACATCATGACAACATGACTTTTTTTGCCAAGAGGACATTTAAAATAAAGTGTCATGGATATAAAGCTTTCCCTGATACTTATTCTTTATTATTTAAACACACTTATTGTTGAACTTGTATGATCCTGTATCTGCTGTGAGGGAGTAGCGATGTGTCTATGGTGCGCCCTGCCTCTAGCTTGAGGCAGAATGGGAAAAGGAGATTAAGATACAAACAATAGAGAACAGCAACGACTGTACAATCAACAAAAAAAATTAACCAGCTGCTGTAAAAACCAGTAAAAACACCTAACAAAGTGATAACAAAGCACACAATAGTCAGGAGCACCTGCAGGAAGCGGGTTGATTGAAAAACATGAACATCAGTAACCACCATGACCACAACAATTGAAATGAAAAATACTTTGTCAGATAGCAAATTCAGATAGGTTTGTGTGTGAGTACAAGACATGAAGACTAAGTTGTGTTAAGTGATTTTGTAATCGCAAAAGCAGACAGAGAGGCTCCAGAGCAAAAGGAAACGAGAACCCACCATAGTACAAGGCAGCCCACCACATGGGGGGGTCCAGATGTCCACCCAGAAAGAATGATGAGGAAAGCCAAAGCCAGTGAAGCATCAGCATATATAATGATTGATGGTTTTATTTGAATGCAATATAATTGCATATAATTATCTATTCTTAATATTTTGTTTCATGGGAAGAGTGGGGGCAGCGATACCCTTCAGTGGGTAAGTAAACCCACTGCACCAAATTTGAAATGATAATATTTTAAAGCAGAGTTTTAACTTTTTTCCCAAGCATGTACTAAAAAACATGTTGAAATATTTTTAAACAGTGTTTTCTTCAGATTTTTAGTTTTGGGATCTTTCAGAAAGACTTTAACCCCTCATAGCCTGATGTCACATGTTTGTTGCATACTGTTTCAGAGACATTTTGCATCACTTTATAGCAGAAACTTTAGTGAAAACACTGTTGCTCACCATATGATACTGGTCTCCTGAGGTCTACCAGAGAGCATAAGTTTACACTATAATGAAATTTGATGAAAAAATACTTTATTGATCCCAGACGGAAATTCAGAATGATGATGAATAATCTTACTGGAAAATAAATTAAGTGTTTACTATTTTTTTAGATTTAATAAATAAAGAAATAGAGTTTTCAGATGCTCTCAAACAGATGAGAAAGACTGTACAGCAGCCTTATGCAATGAGTTATGTGTAAAGCAGGAAAACATTAGCAGTTTTCACTTGAACCTTACACAGATGGCACAGTGTCATTTATTGTTTTTCATTTTATTACTTCATCCTGCTTCTTTTTGGACTGTAATTGTTACTTTTTAGTATTTATCATTTATTTATCATTCATTTATTATTTACCATGAATTGATTATTTACCATGAATTGATATTTTCTTTGTTTGTTTAAAATAAATAGCTTCAATCAATCGTTTGTGGAGCCATTGATCCAGCAGCATCCTGAGGCTGAGAAACAGCACTATCTGACGTGCCCATGTCAAGCATCACGTCACACACTGGCAAGTGGATATAAACACAACAACCGTTTTGTATAACTCACCGTGTCCGAGTGAGTAAAGAAACCAAAGACATGAAGAGAGAAAATAACTTCACTATTCCTGAGCATTTAGATGTGAATTTTCTGGAAATGTGTATTTTAATGACATTTAAAAAGCTGTATTATGATATCAGAATCTGTTATATGTATAGAAGCAGGTTAAAAAAACAATATTCATGTAAGATTATGTCATTTACACAGAATTAAATACTCAAATTTGGAATAAATGCTACTATTTGATGCGGTAGAAAGTGGATGTACGGACATTTGATGATGATCTTTAGTATATGAACACTGGGTTAAACAGATCATTCTGATAAGAGAATAATATAATCAAAAGTGCCATAGTGTCTACATTTATTTACACAAATGTTTATGTTTTCTGCATCAGAGAAAACATTTGCTGAAAATGTTTTTTTTTTCAGAAAAAAAGGGAAGACTTCTGCAATAACCAAGTGAAACACACATGACATTCATCACAGCTAACACAATATTAGTGGCACTGATTTGTGCTGATGCCAAAGCTCATAAAACAGTGTCCCTATTGGCAAAATACACCAACCCAAGCAGAGAGAATGTGGCGAAACCTGCTCTGAATTCTCCAGTTTTGCTTTTGTGACTCAGAAAAAGTGGAGAAAGTTCCAGAAAGCCATTATGTTGTTTCACACTTTCATTGATGAAAATCCATATTAGAATAATTACTTTACCTTCTGATCTTCAAAGAAAAACCATTGAAACGTCAACACTTTTCTAGGTTTTCTTACTTTTTTCTTCGTTTTTTTCTCTTTTCTCTGTTGAAGTCTCGACACTTTTACTCAAAAGGTATTGGTTTTGAAAAGGAATGCATGGACGAACAGACTTTAATTTATTTTTTCGCTCAAAGCGTGTGATGTGGTTGTGATTGACCATCAGTGTGCACAGTTATTGCTCAGATAACCAGACCAGGGGAAATTGAGGTCTCCATACAGGGCAAAAGGAGAGCTTGTTGTCTTGTTGATGTTGCATAGGCATCCAAGATTCATGTTGATCTCTAACCAAACTCAGGGGCTTTGACACTATATCAGATGAAAATATAAAGTGATAAAAGTAAAAAAAAAACACTGGAAACAGTGTAAAAAACTGTGACATGCTAAACTTGTATGGAGATGTTAGCATACACTCACCAGCTATTTTTTAAGGTATACCTTTGTAGTACCTATTTGGGCCATCTTTTGCCTTCAGCACTACTTTGATTTCATAGCACAGGTTCAACTTCATTTTATAAACAGTTTTCTGAGAGTTTCTGCACAATCGCTGCAGATCCATGATCCATTGGAGTACTTGAAGCTTTGTAACATGGTACATTATCCTGCTGGAAGTATCCATCAGAAAATGCTACACTTTGGTTATGAAGGGATGGACATGATGGGCGAGGATAGTTTGTTTTAATTATTTATGCATATGTCTCTTGAGCATGCTAACGACACAAAAAGGTCAGAAAGCTTGGTTGTACATCAACATTGCCATAGTGAGTTGTCTTTACCAGTAAAATTCAAACACTGACAGAGAGTTGTTACGTTTTTGACTAATCCTTTCATATAGGGAAGATGTCCTGCAGTCCTTATTCCGTCTATGATTGGCCATCTGTTGACTGCAATGACACTAACTATTACCACTCAGTGGACATGAGGAGAAAGTTGAGAGACAGTGGGAGGCTGCATCGAACCTACTGCCAGGAAACTGTCAAGGTAATCACCACCATGTTTACTGCTGGACAAAATTGTGAATAATTATGTTTTAGACCGCTCCCTGAGCAGGTTAGAATAACCTCTAACAATCTTTAATCACTTGCTTCAATTCTGCTTCTATTTGAGCCTTTTTTCAGGAGTGGAATAAACTATCTGTATTCAGTGAGAAAATCTGTAGCAAATAAACTCTTCTGGCTACTTTGCTAGTTTTGGTAGACATAGGCATGAATTACAAAAAGGGTCTAAACTTAAACATGCTGTGGGCGGAAGGTAAGTGACGTTGTAGTGTAGTGACGTAGTCAAACAGGGCGTGCTCATACATTTTGATTCACTTGTTCATTTATTTGCATTACTGTCATAAACACAAATATTTATTCAAAATAAATAAAGATTTCTGATTACCAAGACGATCTTGGTATGCATATATACATGAAGATCCTCTTGGCAAAGTAAATTTGCTCAGCACAATACAGCAGCCAGACCTGCTTTCATGCTGGACAAGTTTATAAAAGAACAGACATGCTGTGATGTTTATTATAACAGGTGCCCAAAGTGTTGCAGAAGAATATCCTCCTGACTATTATACCACCAGCAGCAGAACCATTGCTACAAAGCTGGAAGGGTCCATTATTACGTCGTTGACACCAAATTCCAACCATTCTACCATCTAAAATTGGCTAAAACGTTAACTTATCAAAGCAGGGAATGTTTTTCCATTTATCTTTTGTTCACGGTTGGACATGCTGTGCATGTGGAGATGGCATCATTCATATCTTGTTTGGATTTTTCCAACCATTCTCAGTAAACCCTAGAGATGTTTATGTATGAAAATGGCAGTATAGATCAGCCGTTTCTGAAATACTCACTGTTACCTAATGACATGTCTACATGCCCAAACTTATTGAGTATCTACAATGTAAATTAATTTCTCCTGTATTTAACAAAACAAAACCTCATTAACATGACACTGAACATGAGTATCTAATAAAGTGTCTGCTGAGTGTATGTATAGAGAGATATAACGTAGGAACCTTGTCACATCGTGCCAAGCTGTCAACTGAGCTGTCATACAAACAAGGGTAGCCATTTCCCCAGCTTATGACCTCCTTTCTTAGACTGATACAAAATGTTTTATTAAAATCTGTCTGTTTAGAAGATGTCATGCCTGTGAAAAAAATGAGTTAAAAAATAGAGAGGGGAAAAGACTGCAGGTTGACAATCTATGAGTGACAAGAAATCCCTCATTGAAATGTATTCTGAACAACAGGTTCCCACAGAAATGGCCTGCGCTCATGAGAAAGATCCGCTGCCTTGATGTTTTCCAACTGAACACACCCTGTTAAATTTCTCATCCTGGTCTTGTTGGATTTAGATCCAATCTGCTTGCCTGTTTATAGAAGACAGTGCCCAGATTCCACAGAAAAGCAGCAAAATATGTCAGAGGGGTTGTGATCTGATCGTTGCTATGGGAATGGGAGATGAAACATTGTGAAAATCTTGTTTGTTACATGTTAGAGTGCAGAGGCTTCGGATTTACTTGTACTTTTTGTAGTGGCAGCTGGCTCATTGATGTGCAGCCAAGACTGCTCACACACAAATTCCACTAGAAGTTAATGCTCCCAATAAATAAATTAAAATTCTGCAAGTGCTCGGAATTGACCCAGTTAAATACCAGAGTATGGATTTGACACCTGTCCCAATTTCCAAACGTACCAGATGTTTGGATGTTTCACACCCAGGGACTTGTGGAACAAGATCAAACTAAGACGCTGTCAATTATTTGCACACTACTTGGTGTTTTTTTTTTAAGAAAATAATCCATCTGTCAAAAAATGAGTTTGTTTTTTTTTAAATATATTATGAATTTATGTGAGGAAAAATATTCATTTTTCAAAAGTACCCATTTTCCTCAGGCTAGAAATCTGTAATAACTGCAATCTGAACCTTCAGGTGCCAAGAACTCATACATGCATATATGCATGTGAAGACCTTTTTGTTGCTCACACCCACCAGACCATCCACCGACACACTGGAGAATATTTCTCCAGAGAGAAGCGGCCGAGTGCAGCTGAACGCCCACAGAGTCTGCTACAGCCGAGGCACTGTCTGTTTAGCTAGACAGAGCAGAAAGCAGAGAGTTCCTCCAGCAGAGAGTCAACCTTGTTATCCAGTGGCCAAAAAAGTGGGATCCACTGCATGGCAACGTATAATTCCCCCCAAAGACTTTCACAAATAAGAAGGCACACAACCCAAGCTCCAACTTGTTCACTGGGTCAGTGTATCAGAGGCTGATATAACCCAGAACGAATGCCAGTGACCAGAGCAAGAAGCCTGTGCCAGGATTGGTAGTCCTGGTGGGCCCAAAGCAGCTGAACACACTAACGCACAGTGCAAAAGGTTTCACGAGATGTGGAGAGAAATAAATGACGGGCTCGGGAGATAAAGGGAGCTTTTAATGAAAGCTTTGTGGAGGAATATCTGCAAACCATGTCCTACCTAATCACAGGGATCCAGAAGCAAAGTCTGTCATGTAATTAGATGCTTTTCATTCTCGCTTCCCTCTGTCTCATCTGCTCCTGCATATTCAATAAGGCACAGACTCCATGTACAAAGCTGTGTTCTCCAACAGAGGGCTGTACGTTAATGAGAACCCCCACTCTCCATTTGTATGAGCAATACACTTGCACTTTAATGGGACCCCTCAAGCCTCTGTTGTGCAACAAAGGGTGATGTTCCCCTCCCCGCTTTCTCGCCTCTGCATAACGTGACAGCCGTGACTGTTGAAATGTCATCCGGATCACAGAAGGGGTCCCACACAGACATAGAAGGATGGGAGAAGATTTGGGACATAAGATAGGGATTCTGGATATATGCAAAAGATGCAGAAGTGGGCTGGCGAGCACTATAAAGATCGTAGGATTATAAAGAGAAGAAAGGGGAGGCATTTCCTGGCATTGATGCCAGAGGTGAGGGCAAGTCTGGGAGGCAAGCCAGGTTGATATGATCATATGAAAGATTACAGAATGATGGTAAAGGGTAAAAGCCAGAGAGGGAAGTTAACACACTCTAATCTTTATGCACGGTAATTGGCCATGTAAGTCAGTACATTCATGCAGACCAATCGAAGCTCATGTCTTTATCTTACAGTGAGAGACAGCGGGGTTATCGGAGCCATCTCCGGAGAAAGGGCGCGCTCCATTTGGGTGATAAAAGCCAAAAGCTGATTATTTCCCTCTGGAAAACAGCCGGCATTCTTTTGCCGTAGGAAGTGGTAGAAGAACTGTGTGTGCTCAGCTGCATTCATGCATAGAGGCATTCACTGACAGTCTATTTGTGTGAGTCAGTGTGTGTTTGTGTGGCACAGGGAAGTGAGAGCAGCCTCTGCGGTTGTCTGATTTACCGATGAGGGCTTTTCAGGGTTGGACAAGGGGGGGGCTTTTCCATTTCCTCTGCATGGTCCTTCCCTGCAGAAATGGCCGTCTATTTCAGAGACGATACGGGGATAATAACAGTGGAGGTTCCAGGGAAATGGCTCTGGGTTTTTTTTCTCTTTTCTTTTGCTTTTGTCTCAGTGCTTTCCAGCTGGCAGAGTTTCTGGAGCCACGGAGCCGTGTGCTGTGCTTCCTTTGTGTATCTCCGGGTAGTTTGCCGTCTTGTTTGGAGATATACAGCCCCTATATGTGTACACAACTTGGTGTGCAAAATAATCTACAGGCAAGTTGGGCTCTGGTTAGTCACTATATCAACAATATAAAAAAATAAGTAGCTAACCAAAAGCAAATTACATTTATTATATTAGTTATTGCAGTTTATCTTCAACACTTATTTAAGACATGTAGAATTTTTCCAAACACCACTTTACATGAATTATGTGTTAATAGATAAATGCTGCTTTATGCAATATAAGTAGGACCACACTTGTGAAATATCATTTAATTGATCAAAAAAATTAAACTGCTCTCAGTGATTGAATTAATTTAGTTTTGAAAAGGTTTTTTTTTCTACAATGAACACATTTGTACTCTGTGATAATTCATAAAACACAATTGAGTTTTTATGAGCTTATTACCTGATAGCATGAGACAGAAATGTTATTGTGCGATTTCACAACACAGAAAGGTGAAATTCTTGACCAATCAGTACGGCAGCAATGATTAGGTACAGACTGAGCTCGTAACATCAGATCTGCACGGGTTTGTTTCCACATACAGCAGATAATTCTCTACATGCACAGTCTCTGAAAACAGTGAAAAGTGCTTTGGATCAGTTAAAGATGGGGCCGGATTCTGCAACAGTTCTGCACAAAAACTGGAAGGTTAAAACCTGGAGCTCTTCCCTTTCTTCCACAGGGCCAGAACCCAGATCTTAATCAGTTATGCTGGACCCAACCTTTCTGAGTACAATGAGAAAATGTTGAAAACAGGGTTGTAAATCACTGTTTCTCATATGGAGACACTCCAGAGGATTAAATAAAATTTTATACAATCATGCAATATCATTTATTCATTTTCTATACTGCTTCATTCGGGGTCACAGAGAAGCTGGAGCTTATCCCAGACTTCAGCTCCCAGATTTCCCCATTTCTGGGAGCGTTTGCAGAAATCTTTGCCATACTGTGACTGCATGTCCTCTGTTTAAATATGTAGATGCATTTCAGTACATGTATGTGTGTTGGTGAATCAATATAAATCCAAGATCAGTGGGTTTTTTTCACCTTCACTCAGAGACTAACTACAGGTGAGACTTTAGTCTATCCATTGTCTGCATCTCACTAATGTCATCACAAAGCTATCAAGGAACAGAAGAATGAGCAGGAACAGACACACGTGTACACATTAATGCACAAACAAAAGCGCTTATGGAGAAAAGTTTATCTCATCCTCCCTTCTTAAGGATTAGGGTGACTCTGTCTTTCATCCCTGTCTTTCTCACGTGCTCTCCTTAATCTCAAACGGAGGGGTAGGTATATCAGCAGCAGGTTCTGTAGATAGAAAATTTATTTCAAGTCCTCAAGGAGTGAAGAGGGAATAATTTTCAAACACCTTGCTACCTTCCTTTGTGCTTGAAAACCTACTAGGTCAGCAGTTTTATAAATGTGCCAGGCCTTGGCGACACGCGTCTGGAATAAAAACATTCCATTAATAGGGAGGGGGATCAGGCCTTGGACATTTAAAGGCAGCATTCACACAGAAACAAAAAAATGCAGGTTGCCTTGAAGGAACGTGTTCCTTTTATTAAGCTTTTACCTCAGTTTTCAGAGTATTTACAGCCATTTTCACCTAATTGCCCAAAATCATTCTCCAATCTTTAAATCCCAGTGTATATAGCAAGCAGTGGATTACAAATATACTTCATGTTTGGCACATTTTCTAATCATATTCAAAACATTTTCACCCATCTTCTGGTTTAATTTACTGTCAGATAACTAAAATGTAGCACCATTTGGAGTTAATGGGGCATTCACAGAAAAGTTGTATAGATTTTAAGCCATTCCCAGCATGGGAACAAACAGAAAAGCATTATGCATGGGGGATTTTCGGCTTTGAAGTGAGTGGAGACTGAGATTTGCTAAAACATGAGGATGTTTCCAATCCAGTAAGGGTGAGAGAGTTTACTTCTTGTCTCTAATGGTTAAAAAAAAAAAGCCTCAGAGATGAGTGTATACATGTAAGCTTTGTCACTCTGGGAAGTAAATCTATCTGGGGAATTACACCTTTGGGGATGTGTAGAAACTATTTGTATAAAAAGAAAGTGGAAAAAAAAGTGTTAAGTCAAGCAGCATGGGAGAAAACTAGAAAATTTCAGAAGAAATTTTGATGGGTGCCATGCTGCCGTCGCCCCCTGTGGCCAACTCGCCGTGATGGA
>JBAMHV010000018.1:4704610-4717672 GCA_037177535.1 Pseudomugil gertrudae
AACTATTGTGGGGGTGCAGGCAAATCCCTAGGAGGAGTAGCGAGCCAAAAAACAGGGGGGAAGAAGAAGAAGAAGAAGAAGAAGAAGAAGAAGAAACGCTTTCTGGGGTGAGAGCGAGAGTAATATGTGTGCATGCCTCGGCATGGCACCCATAATGAAAGAACCATCAAAGGTTCCCTCAGTAGAAGTGACTCTTTTACACTCACTGGATACTCTGTTAGCTGCTTTAATTCT
The DNA here is from genome assembly GCA_037177535.1 of Pseudomugil gertrudae. Classification (NCBI taxonomy): domain Eukaryota; kingdom Metazoa; phylum Chordata; class Actinopteri; order Atheriniformes; family Pseudomugilidae; genus Pseudomugil; species Pseudomugil gertrudae. Next base: position 4,704,845 of record JBAMHV010000018.1, read on the forward strand.
ATATGGATAAGATTTCACCAGGTGTTTGAAACATTTCTCAAATATTTTGCTCCATATTGATATGACAGCATCACATAGTTGCTGCAGGTTACATTTAAAGGGAAAGTTTAGACTGGTACTATACAGGTAAAAGAAAAAAGTAAAGGGAAGCATGATCGTTGCATTTTATTGGTGACCTCACCACTAGATGTAAACTGAGATGGTGTCTGCAACCCACAGAAGCTGCTCACATAGTGCAGCTCATCCATAAAGCACAGCTATGTGAGAAACTTTGCTGGGCCTCCTAGTACAGCGTCGAGAGGGCATACCTGCAGGAGACAGACCAGTATACCTGGACAAGTGAAGTGGGACACAGGAGAACAAAACCCCAGCAGCAGGACCACTATCTGCTCCACAGACCTCTATATGCTAGCCAATGATATCCTGACTGCCATCAGCTACCAGAATGAGCTCTAATATCAGACAGGTTCCTTCTGATGCATGACGATGCTCTAACACGTGTGGCGAGAGTGGCCTGCATGTTTACTGGCATGAATCCAATCTCTGGCGCATCATGTTTCTCTACATCTACCGGCAGCACGTTGCACCACAGACTATCCAGCGGTTAACTGAGGCCTGATCCAAATGATCCTCAGGAGACCATCCATAGTGAGCACATTGTAAGGAGTCCATACAGGTATGTGAAGACCACACACACTGCTGAAGGAATTTCCACAGCTCATTCTATGACCTGATGCTTTAAGTGTGACTCTAAAATCAGACCATCATGTGTTAATGATCGAGATTCCCAGTGATTCCACTGATCATTCTTATGTTATTACATTTATAAATTAAGATTTTAAACCTAGATATTTAATTCTTTATGCTCTAAGATTTGAATTTCCCTCTGGGATCAATAAAATATTTTTCATTTCATTCATTTAATTTCATTTCAAGATGTGTGCCGTTTATATGTTTCTTTTATATATATTATAGGATTTTTCGGGGAGTGTTATAGAGGTGCAGTGGAATAGAGAGCCATCATTAGACCCAATCAATAAAATAACTCCCTCAAGTAAATACACAGCACAGAGAAATAGCTGCAGTTTATAATGACAGTAATTACCATTTGTAATATCTTTGTAGTCATGAAACACATGTAAACAAATTGTGTCATCTTCTCTGAAAAGATGAAAAGAAACATGTGATTATTTTCATCTCATCTCATGAAAAATAGACTATTTAATATCATCATTTCTTGTCTTGGTTCAGTGTTTGACAGAAGAGTTGTTCCCAAACAACAAATAGGTTTGTAAAGAATGCATATTGATCTATAGCTCTTTTTTTTCTAAATGTCATTATTTCGTCAGTCAGAAATGACTTTCAAAGATCTATGAATTATCCTACAACTACAACACTTTTTCTTCTGTTAAGTCTCTTTCAACAACACAGAAGTATGTCCTGTTTTCTGCTTTGTGTCAGATCTGACATTGTCAGGAGGAAATAAATAAAAGCCATGCTTTACGGATAATTTTACCAGTAAGACAAATACATTTTAAATTTTTTTTTGCATTTAGGGTTAAAATAGAAATGGAAGCTGCTCCAGTCTTTTCTTTTTCCCTGATTCTTTCCTGCTTTCAGGTATTGCAGCATATATTTCAGAACTGCAAACAGCGAAGAAGCCTCTCTGACATGCAGTGGCATAGCTGTGGTCCCGCCACAGAAAAGACCCTGTCCCATCTGAGCATCCTCTGCGTCCTTAGGACTTCCAGGAACAGCTGATCTGCTAACCAGAGGGTCCAGGAAGGGGAGAGCATGTAGAAGCTCAGAGAAGTAGGGCGGGGAAAGATCATTTAAAGACTTAAAAACAAAAAAAGGATGTGCTGCAGCATTTTGTACCACCTGACACGCCCAAATCCCGTCATCTGTCTTAAGACTGTTCCTAGATTCTTAGAGGTTAGAAAAGGAGTAGTCAAAGTGCCTATAATACCAATGCAGGCATATATGTTTGAGCCAGAAAATTTAAAGGTAAACTGCACGGCTATTCACCAAAGATTAGAGCAAAAACATCCTGCTGCAAAGAACTAGTTGCTTACACGCTGCTGTGTTGCCATCCATGCAAAGTCATTAATTGTTTCCATTTGTTTAAAAAGTGTGAAGTGTGCGTGGGTTAAATGCAAAACATGGTCACTTGTTGCTTAACTCTTCCTGAGTAGATGCAGCAAATGGACACTTCTTCTGGACACATCAACACAAAGTAGTAGCTTTTTGTTTCCTTCACTCTGCCCCAATCACCACGAGGTGAGAGCATAAAACAGGCTGCAGTGAGCTTGGCTGAGGCTGGTTCCAGGCTGATGTAGGACACACATTTTTATCAGCCTCATGCTAAAAGATGCCCTGAAAGAACTAAAGTTATTTAGGTGGGTTTTATTTGATTAGCCACACAGTTGTTAAGGTCCGTATCTGTCTGCATCAAGTAACAGTAGCAACCCGAGTTAAACTCAATGAATTCAGTTTGGTACAAGTGTTGGAGAGCTAACTTGTTACCATTTCATACCAAGTACTCAATAACTTTCACTGGGGATAGTTGCAATAAATTAATGTGCACAGATGTTCTTTCAGAAATCCAAATAAATTCTTCCCCTGTTTTCAGCTTCTCGTCATATCAACATCTGGAGCTCCATTGTTGGCAAGACATGTGTCCAATTAAACAGCCTTAAGGCAGATGTTGTAATTAAATTAATCCACAGCCAGAAAGTGCGGAAAATAATTAGTATCCCCTTGGTAATAGTGAATATTTTTGACAGATAATCGTGGAAATACTCTGTTAAAACATGACTTGTCAAGTCCCCGACATTCAGTAAGGGATTGATAGCCTTCTCATTGCTGACTTGGTTTTAGAAACTTGTGTTGTTTTGTTTTTATTTTTAAAACATGCTAATTGATCAGCATTCAAAGGCACTGATTTATGTTGTGTGTTGCTGTGTAAGGGATATGGATGGATGCTGAGTCAGTGCTTAAACTTCTGCTCTTTGATGCACCGTTATGAAGGCTCTTTTTCCTGCTGTATTTATTTGTCCTGGCTCTATGCACACCTCACCTCTTTGTTGCACTGTGTACAAAACTAAACTGGAAGTTTTTATTGGACTTTTTCTATCCTGTAAAAAGAGAACATTCGGATCACACTGAATGCTTGTTTAATGAATAAGTTATTTAAAGGAAAGTATACAATGTAAGTTTGTTCAGCTCAGCAGTATTGAGTGTGATATACTTAATTTAGTTTCTGTCTAATAAAGAATAAATAAAAGACTCAATTTCATGGAAATTAAACTTAAAAGAGTAATTGTTTTAAACAGAATATTTGATTGTTCAAAAAGTCATTTAATTTCCTACAAGCATAGCATTAAATTATATTTTATTTGTACACTTTCACAGTTTAAACTGGAAACTGGAGGTTATCGCTTGAGCAAAATACAGCAGCCAGACCATCATTCTACTTTCATGATGCTGGACAGGATAGGCAAAAAAAACAAAAAACATAGTGAATCTTCTTGCTTTTATCCCTACATGCAATATCATTGCAGGTTTTATAAGTAGCATTTATTATACAAACAGTTAAATTTGATTTATTTTATTTATGTCCTATAGTGTTTTTGTGACGCACTTTGGGTTATTCTTAATCATCATTTAAGTATTTTAAATGAAAAGGATTCATTAACTGTGTTATGTATTAATGATAGAAATTGACAAAAAAAGTTATATATTTAATCAGTAGAGTCAGTAATATATGGCTGATTATCATGTGAACTTTAGTAGACACATGAGAATGAATGAATGAATAAAACTTTTATTATCATTGATCCAGCGTATGGCATCAACTAAACTAACATTCCAGTACAGCCCAATCCAAGATGACACAAACATATACATAGAGGATGAGATAGAAATAGCACACCCTTTCTTAGTTTTGGGAGGAAAAATAGATACATTTTGGAGAGGGAGAAGAAAAAAAAGAGAAATCACTACTCTGTTCCAAGGAGGTCCAGTTTAAGGTCCCTCCGAGCACACCCGAGGTCCATCGCAGCATTCAGGTGCAGTCCAAACACGAGAGTCTGGAAGTGAAAAGGTAGGGGCAAGGACCAACCAAGGCAATGATTCAAGGTGGGGTGTGTCTGTAAATTATCATGTGAGTGTGTGCATGTGCGCAGTAAGGTGTGTGAGCCGTGAACCCGTTCACAGTTCATCTTCCAGCCACATTGCTATGGCAAATTGGAGCGACCTTGAGAGAGCTGACAGGGTTTATGTCTCATTGCAGGTGGTAGGGGGGGAGGTCAGGGCAGAACAATCCATGTCTGCATTGCTTTCCACAAGAGAACTTCCTTTCTGGCCTTCAGGCTAATAAGGAGCCTGATTCAGATAGCAAGCTTTGTTTGGGTCAGGCTGACAGGTTTCCCAGCCTGGTCTCGAGATTCCAAAAAACAGCCAAAATGATGGTCAACTTCCATTGATCTGACAGTCTCTCTAAGGTGTTATCAACTCCCCTCATGAGGGACCACACAGGTTTGCCTGTATGGGCAAGTAGGGCTTGCAGTTCTGCTCATTCAGAGCCCAAGTCACTGTGTTCTGACCCGGACCTCAATAGCTGTGTTCCCTCGCAGCAATGTCAGAACTTTGCAAATTAGCAGAAACCCGCTAACACCAAACAGCAGGAATCCAGTGAGCATAAAGCCAATTATGTATGTGTCTTCCCAGTCTTCAACAGACAGTACTGACAGGCATACGCTCCTCCTCTTACCCCAGGGATCAATCACGTATCCAGCCTTATACGTCCCATCGAGACATGCAGGCTCCCCTTTGCCCGCTCTCCGAGTTGAAAAAATGTAAATGATTGCGTTCAAAGAACAGCTGACCAAATCCATAATGTTAGATTGTACATTTAGGAAGGATGCAGAGAAATGCTCTTAAAATAGCATGACGCAAACAGACAGTGCAGGAAAAGCAGGGCGGGGGGGAGAAAGAAAAGAAGCGTCTGGCTCACTTGACAGCAGGAAGTGAGGAACTACTCTACATCATGAGTAATGTCTTTTTTCCTTTATTTTTTGGTGCAGATAATATTCTTTTTAATGTTCATATCTTAAATAATACTCTATCAAATCTGTAGACATAGTTTTATTCTCTAAAGCTGTTTAATCCCTATACTTAAAGGGGACATATCATGCAAAATCCACTTTTTTAGCCCATAAATACATGTTTTTGTGCACTTCTAATGCAGAAAATGTACATTTATTCCATCCTGATGCTGCACATATGTCTTTATATTCTTTGTGGTTGTATTTTTCAGTTCGTGTTATTTACCAATGAAATGTTTCTCTGCTGGGAGATTAGTGTACTGCTGCTATCAAGCTACAAACATGGCGGAACAGGGTAGAGTTGAACTTCCTGTGACCTGGAGGGGGGCGGAGCTTAACAGGCCTCATTCACATTTAAAGAGACGGCACCAAAACGAGTCGCTCTGAAGACACACGTCAGAACAGGGTTATAAGGTGTGTGTGGAGCGAGAATAAGCAGGAATTCAGACCAAAGCATTGCGATTCTACTTTAATTAATGATTTACATGTTAAAAGGAAGGATTTAAAAGCATCATATGTCTCCTTTAAAACATTCATTCTAACCTGTTAACAATGATCCTGCTGACATTGTAGTTAATGAAAACTATGGACTGGTCACCCCAAACAAACTTCTTGTCCTATCTTGGACAAATTAAAATTTTATACGACCCTCATGGGGAGCCAGCTACATCATAAAGCTGGAGTCTCTGTTAACCCTGACCCTAAAAACTCTCTTGAGAGTATACCTTTGGCCTTCATAAGTCACCGTGTTTCATTATAAACTAATTGCTCTTGGTTCTGCCATATTGCAGTCTGGAGGATCAACAATACCTGACTTTCTCATGAAAATATCATATCGTTTGACATTCTTGGTGCAATAATTCTACAACTTTCTAGCTAAATTCATCCACCAAACATTTTAGCAAACAACCTACAAGTAACACCTCCTCTTGATTTTTTAGGATAAAATTAGAACCAGTTTAAATTATTTTTGCATCATTTGACCTTACTGTCATGCACAAACACACTCCAGTTCAAACCTCACTATGCCATATGGCTGTAAATGATCAAAGATCCTATATTTGACTTTGTGATTCCTCCAGAGGGGAGCAGTGCTGCATTTGAAGGGAATTCACATTAAAATGTCTCCAGCTGAATTTAATTGCTCCCTTGCTCCCCTCATTTCTTTAAGACGGAGCTCCTGCCATGCTGTTCGTGTGCTGGTATATGACTGTGTGGAAGAAAATGGGGAGTTGGGAGACAAGGTATAGGGAAGAGAGAGACAGAAGCCCTGAGGAATATTAGCCCAGTGGTATGGTGGATATTACATCTCTTAATAAAAGGCAGAGGCTAGGGGCACAGGAATCCCGGGCACGGGGACAAAATGGAAAAAGAGGGAACAGGAGGGGACAGGAAAACATTCTTCACTCTTTAAATGATTTTGTCTGCTTTCATCTGGATGAAAGATCTGTGTAATTAATCAGCCATATCTGGCAACAGTACCGGGACACTGAACTGTACTCTCTGATTGTAAAACAATTAATTATGCAGGAAGACGTGCAGAGATGACAGGCAACTTCTTTTCTGAAGAATGATTTTATTTATCACACCAAGAAGTGTCTGAAAGACATTTCATCGTCTGGGTCTAATTGACAAGCTGAAATAATGAATTCATCCTTGCTTTTTTAATAACACTGCCACCAACTTATTACAAGCTTTAAGCAAAGCAGACTGACATATTTTCTTTTACTATTTCCAAATGAGACACTGGAACATCTGACAGTAACCGTTCTGCTCATCTGATGATTTATTTGAAAATCTGTCTCTTTTCATAATAATCAAAAAATACATTTTTATTTACTTACTTATAGCGACGTTTCTTGATTGGAAATTGTTGGAGTATCAAAAAGAAGTTCTTTTTAATTAAAGATGGAAAGAAAAGCCAACATATCAGCATGTTGGCTCATCTTTACATGGTCAGAATAGTTTCAGAATGCCCAGTAATTCATCAGATTTATATATTGAATGAAATCTTTACACTATTTTTATTTTTAACTTCATAAAGATAACTTTTGGAATCATTTGGACTTTGTTGTTCTATTTAAAGACACACATTGTGGACGATTTCTCTCAGTGACGCTGACGATGACCGACAGCTTATCCTGCATCCATCCTTCTTCCGAGCTGTACACTGAGCAGCTAGTAAAACTGGGTTATCTTCATTCTTGTCTTAGCTCTTGATCTGTGTCTCTATTTCTCTCCTCCTTCGATAATTTCTTCTCAGGATTTTTTTGCTGAGTGTTTGCGTTCAAAATGGCCAGTCTTGATATCTGCCTGTTAGCATGTTGAAGACCAAAAAAAAAATCCAATAAAACATTTATTTTTATTTCAAGTTGGGTAACTGATACATGCTAAGAGTGACATACAAATTGTATTTTACATCAATATGAGCTCAATGTGACATATTTACAGTTTCTGAGACATCTTGCTTCCCTTTATGGTAAAAACTTTGCTCAAAATCCTGTTTTTATGACAGTAAAGTAAAATGCTGGTGCTTTTACTTTTGTACTCACAAGAATAAATAAACAAAGGTAAAGTTTTGTCAAATGACACCAAATCAATAAATTAGGTTCCATAATTGTTTCACAAACTGCCTTGAGACTGTGTTGCTCTATCTGGCATGATTTTATTACACAAATGAGGTTTTCTTCTCTGCACATTATCTCAGTGTAAATAATTAAAAAAGGCCACATTGATTAAAAATGCGGCGCCTCAGGTTGATGCTGTATATGTTGCCGCAAAATCGAAGTCAGGTTTAATTTTTCTTCCTTATTTTAGATCTACCAGGACTCCCCTCTCGCTGATCTGCCTCATGGATGAATCGGCTTGAGACACAAAAACAATCTCAGACTTTTATTACAATACAGTCTCGTGGATATTTATTATTTTTCCCCCTTTGGATGGTTTACCATGAAGGGAAAAGCATATTGGGAAAGTACCATAAGAGGTTAGCGGCATTAATAAGTCCATATGTGGGGGCAAGACCTGCTATTCTGATTCTAAGTGAAAATTCATTGTTTAGTTTCAAGTTTCTGTTCTTTTATTTACTTCTGCTATCTATTGGGTGAAATTTAGCCATATCAGGTCCAGATGATGAGCATCAGAAATGCAAAGAAATGGGATTTAAGTGAAAAAGTCACGATTGTTAGTGAGTATTTCAGAATCTGCTGCTCTACTGGATTCTCACACATGTTATATCTACGGTGTACATTATACCATTTCTGAACATGCAACCAGCTATGAAAAAGAAGTTGGATCTGCTGTTTACACAAACTCACCAAAGCTAGACAATGGAAGATGAGAAATGGTTGCCTGGTCTGATGAGTCTCCATTTCAGCTGCAGTATTCAGATAGCAGGCTCAGAATTAGGAGGGAAAACATGAAACCGTGGGTTTTCTTGCTACACTTTAGTCCTCTTAGCATCATTTAACCACTTTGGCCTGAGTATTATTGCTGACCATGCCCATCCTTTTGTGGCTACATCTTTTAATAAATACTTCCAGCAGGATGATCCACCATCTCAAACCATCTCCAACTGCCTTTATGGACACTTGAACAGGATATTGAGTAATCAGTACTCCAATGGCCTCAACAGTCACCACATCTCAATGATGCCTCTTTAGGATGTAGTCATGACAATATAGACTAAAAAACTTTTAAATAGTTATTTTGAAATGTTTGCAAGTAATTAAGGAAAGCATGGTTTCTGTCCTTCAGCACTAAATGTTACATTGTACTCGCTTTATGGATCTGAACAGCTTATTCCCTCGCTGTTAAAAAAAAGTCTTATATTCCTCGTATATTTGATAATTCTGACACAAAACCAGATGTAACAGGAAAAATCATGCCTCTTCTGAATTTTTAACAGAACAGACACAAAAGTTTCTGATACACAAGAAGCATTGTCTCACATTTTACCTACTCTCCTTACCATAAGATGATTTGGACTTTGAAAAACACTTTCAAATGTCTTAAATATATCAGAGGAATGTTTTGCTTGTGATAATCAAATCCCATTGTTATGAAGGTAATGAAGCCGAACAGCAGGTAACAAAAGCTTGCATGATACACAGAGACATGCTGCAGATGAAAGAGAAAATACGCCGATGAGGTTCCCGTGTGCCGAGCCTGCCAAGTGCTCACCCATAATTAGCTGGTGATGTAGTGGCTTTTGTTCTATCTGATTAATTATCAGCAGCTCTCAGAGTAAAAGAAAACAGCCAATTAACTTTATCCAGGTTCTCATTCAATTACTCAGATGCTGCAGGCGTAAGGTCACCAGGGGTTGAGTTTGTTGTGGCCGCAGTCAAAAGTGAAGAACCGGAAATGTTCTTTTTTTGGCCTGCAAAAAGGGCAAAGAGGCAATTTTCTAATCCAATTATCATGACTCCTTGGTGTTTTTCCCATTTTCCACTCAATCTCCCCGTTGCATCAAAAAATAGACGGCTTTGAAAATGAGCAGAGGCAGCACTGTGTTATGCACAGTACATAAATGCACCCAGTAAACTTTACTGGATGCACTTTACTTAGTAAAGTGACATGCTGTCGAAGAACATTTGCCTTAAACTTAAAGCCGTTTGGCCATCTTGAACCAAACAGTAAATTCTATATATATCCAGCGCTTTTGATAAAAACAGCAAGTAGAAAGAGTTTGAACGTATTCATTAAATGTTTGCGTCCTGTCAGAAGCTATTAAGCTGCAGCCACTGCTGACTGACTGGAGGAGACCCTCTTCAGCTTCAGCTGTGGAGTTAATTAGATAGATTTACTGTGGGAAGGTGATTGTGGCAGCCCAAGATGATCAGACTGCTGTCAGGGTCAGTGGTGGTGTTATTTACGGAGAAATGTGTGCGCGCTTTGATGTCAGTCGGTGCATGTGTGGTCGCAGAGTGCACCGAGCCCCTCATTACCTCCTCTCTCCAATCACAGGGGGAATTTAATGCCGCCGCAGGGAGGCCGTGAAAAGTCTGTTGGGAGGTAGTTAGGTGCTCCAGCCCATCCACAGCCACACACATCACCTTTATGGTCACCCCTTCCTCCTCCAGCCGTTGTGGGTCTTTAGCTTGAGAGCAAACATCAAACAGATTTAATTAAAGAATATCAGCCAGAGTCAAAGCTGACTAATTTGAGAGCGATTTTTAAATCAGTCTCAGATTTTCTGCAGAGGAAACATGACAGGAATTTCAGGGATTACATATGGCAGCAGGTCCGTTTGGTAATCTGAGAAGGCTGAAAGTGCTGTAGTGTAAATAGAAAAGAAACATGCTGGAGAGTTTTGCTGCTGCTGTGTGCCAGAAGATCTAAAAATAAAGAGATGACTTAGTGGTGAGCTGCATCACAGGTAAATAACAGCTCTTTGAGTTAATAGGCTTTATTGAGCTGGTTCGATTGGGCTAAAATTGGCTTGTCAGGTGTAGAAACACAAGGAAGTTCTCCCAAGCCACATGCTCATCAATTACAGTGTGTGTACAATAATTGTACCACATCGATCTTTTAGCTTCATCTACTCTACTGGCATACCAAAGCATTCAACTTCTGTCTTTGTCCATTTCTCTCATTTTTTTGCCATCAGACTTGTAAAATGCTCCCACTTCAGGCCATGCTGCTATTTTTAGATGATTATTTATTCCTGTTGATGAGCCGTCCAGCATGTAGACATTGATTAGGATACAGAAAGGCAATGGGAAAGAATTTTAAGTCTCTTCAGAAAGTAAGGATGTGCGTTCGGTATGGGCTAGTTTTATTGCTTCTGCTTTAAGTACAGGAGCAATAAAGACATGGAGCATAAACAAACCAAGCATGTTTCATTAAATCCTCGTCATTTCCAACATAACACATGCAGATTTCAACAAAGCCACTGTAGCATTTTCCTGATGCACTGGGAACAGCTGTTTGCTCATTGTAAACCCTAAAAGCAACACACTCATGGACAAGCCCAACCTTGTTTTTCCTTTTTCTTAAATGTTCAACTTCTCACTTCACTGCATGACCAAAGAGGACTTCTATACCTGTATAACTTTTCAACCTTAACCCTATAAAGCCAAACGTATCATATTTGATACATGAAGTTTCTCAGACATTTTGTATCACTTAATGGCAGAAACTTTTATTTAAAATCCTGTTGTGAACCATTTGATGCTGGTCTCCTGCCCCCTGATGAACACCCCAAAAAAACCCAGAAGAATACACTACAATAATTCTGACCTATCACATAGTAATAATTAGTAAACACAGCAAAATCTTAAATTGTTATTTTTTTTCATATTCTGTCAAAGGGTCAAATAAAAATCTCAGATTTTAAAAAATGGGCATCTCTGTTCAGTTGTTCTGAGGTTGTGTTTAATAAAAGTTTTGGGGTTTTGACCTGTGATGACACGCAGACATTTCCTCTCCACATTCCTAGATTTTTGTTGCCAAGCATCATCCTGCAGCTGAGAAACTTCATGATTTTTGCTTCCAGGACACTGCTTCACATCACAGCTGACGTTTGCTATATGTGTGTTTTGGTTGTGTTTCCCAACGATCCTGTGCATTAAAACCATAATGTGCTTTGTTTTGTTCTGCTTCAAATAAACACGTGTGTGTGTGTGTGTGTGCAGGCGGGCTGAGCACTCTTCTTTGGTCTGAAGCGAGAATCTGCTAGCTCAATCACAATACCCCAAACGAAGCAGACTTTTCTATAGAAAACAGATTCTTATCAAAATGGCTGGTATGAACATGCTAGCAACTGGATATCAACACACTAGCCCTTTTGAACACACACCATGGCTGATTCATTAAAGAAATGCAAGAGGACATTGTCAGTGGAAGGAAAAGAAAAGGAGAAACTGAGCAAGAGATACTATCAGACATACTTTTAGTTTCTGGTGAGAAATCCGAGAGTGGTATGCAGGATCAGTTCAGTTTGTTTGACATTTGCAGTATATTAAAAAAAACAATGGAAAACCATTGCAAAAGCTAAGATGCAGTGTCAACATATAGAAAAATATGGACATATCTTAAAACATGTTAATGCAATAAAAACATGGTGGGGAGCGATAAATAAATAATGTGACACCCTGTAGTGCATCTGATAGCATGGAATCATTTTCCAGAGTGCAGGAGGGCGAATATCACTGCAGCAGGGTGGCCAGAGGGATCGCTGTCTGGATTTGTAAGTCATATCCTAGAGTCCTGTGAGCAGAACAAACCACCCTGTCTAAAGTTTTCTTCTCCTTTATAGTAAGATTACCCAACCACACCGAGATAGAGCTGGTAAGAAGACTTTCAATGCCACACCGATAAAAACTTAAATGGTTTTGTTTTAAGTAAATTCTTTCATTTTTTTAAAAATGAAAAACGCTGGCGAGCCTTTTTTTTTTTTTAGCAATTTAGCAATTTATCCACCATTTAAACTTCCATCCATCCATTTCTGCCGCTTATTCCCTGAACGGGTAAACGGGGGGGCTGGAGCCAATCCCAGCTGACATCGGGCACCCTGGAAAGGTCACCAGTCCATCACAGGGCCAACACACACAGACAAACAACCATGCACACACACACTCACTCCTATGGGTAATTTAGGCTACGTTCAGACTGCAGGGCATAATGCTCAATTCGGATTGTTTTGTGAAATCCGATTTTTTGGAGTGTCCGTTCAAATTTCCAATTAAATGCGCCTTGTGTGATCTCATGTATGAAC
>JBAMHV010000018.1:4732138-4746732 GCA_037177535.1 Pseudomugil gertrudae
TATATATAGCTGTAGAGGTCTGAAGGTGCATTTATAATCACATCTTTGTTTTTTGTAGTTTTTGGTTCATGCCCAGCTTTTCAGCTTGTGGTTTTAGAAAACTGGATTCTGCATGTTCCTTCACAGGAAGGAGTTATTACCAGAGACATGGTTGAGATGCTTTTTTCAGAGGATCCAGAGTTGCAGCTTGCCACAACACAAAAGTTCAGAAAACTACTTTCCAAAGGTACTTATGGGGTGTTGTGTATTCAGATTGATCCTTCATAACATTAGATTTGGTCGTATGGGCTTTTGCAGACAAAGTTCCAGCATCTTATTGTTCATTTCAGAGCCTAACCCCCCAATTGATGAAGTTATAAATACAACTGGAGTTGTGGAAAGATTTGTAGAGTTCCTGAAGAAGAGCATCAACTGCACACTACAGGTTGGTCAATAAAAACATAAGAAACCCTCAAATGTCTTTGCTAGAGGCTTTTTATGCAAGGTACTATGTAGTGCAGTAATGCTAACCTGTTTACACAAAATCAGATGCATTCCAGTCATTCACAGAACATTGTGTTATTTAATGCTGGCCAGCATATCTAATGATGAAGCAATTCATTAGACTGATTCTGCACAAATCACATGTAATCTTCAATGCTATAATGAAGTAATAATAGTATAATCATTTTTACCTTATTAATATCAACTGAAAAGTTCAGCTCTGCATGATTCACCTGTAGTCGTGCTGAAGCAGGACTGCCCCGTCTGTCCTCGAGAGCTACTGTCCTGCAGGTTTTTGACGTGTCCCTGCTCCCTACACACCTGGCTTACATTATTAATGGATCTGAAATCCAATGAATTTCTACACGGGGACTGATTAATTTGAACAGATATGTTTAAAAGAAAGAAAACCTGCAGGATTGTGGCCCGTGAGGACAGGAGCGGGACACTCGTGTTCTAAAGAGCAGTGGTTTGCCATCTTTAAGTGCCTGGGGAGCAATTGGGGTTAAGTGTCTTATTCAAGGTGCCACATTGGTTCATGTCATCTGGCACCTAAACCCAGGTTCTCCTGACCCAAACCGGCCTTTGTAATCACTAGGCTACCACTCCAACGCCCATTTACAAAGTGAAGTTGAGCTAATCCAGTGAGAGATTTGGGTGTGTCCTAGTTATGTTGTAAAATGTCTTAAAACATCATTGTTTAACCTCATTTTGCATTTGTGCAGTTTGAAGCCGCCTGGGCTCTGACCAACATAGCCTCGGGAACATCCCTGCAGACAAAGACAGTTATTGAGGCTGGAGCTGTACCGATCTTTATTGAACTACTTAACTCAGACTACGAGGACGTCCAAGAACAAGTACCACAGTACCACTTTAACTGATGCCACAAGTTGCATCCATTTGTCACAAAGAGTTCTTTTTATATAATGTTAGTTTCTAAAACAGCCCTTGTGTGTTGCTCTTCTCTTCAGGCTGTGTGGGCCTTGGGTAATATTGCAGGCGATAGTGCGGTGTGCAGAGACTATGTGCTGAACTGTAATATTCTTCCACCTCTGTTGACGTGAGTGAAACATCCACACCAGCTCAAATGTTTCTACCTCTGATGTATTTATCTTGTAAGCTCATCTCCTGAATTCTTGGGTCTTGTTGTTTCAGTCTTCTGACCAAATCCACCAGATTGACGATGACAAGAAATGCAGTGTGGGCCCTGTCTAATCTGTGTAGAGGAAAGAACCCCCCACCTGCTTTTGAGCAGGTACAGTTCACGTTGTTGAATGTTATTGAACAGCATAGTGACATCAACAAAGCGTTATGTTAAACACTGCTAAGGCAACAACTTACTATCTTTTGAGATGTTATTAAAACTAATTTAGTACTCTTCTTGACTAGCAGAATTTATTTAACAGCTGTAATAAGTCAATCAGTGAGGTATGTCATACTGTTGGCAACGTAAACACTATCTATATGCAGCCATTTTACTGAAGTCTTTCTGGTTTAAGTGGTACTTTTCAGCAGACACATTTATTGTAAATCTTTCTGGTTGCTTCTCTAACATGTGTGTTGTAGAAGCTATTGCTATATCGCTATGCTATGAAGAGAAATGTGATTGTGTCTGATTCCTTCAGCTCTCAGTTAGTTTGCTTGAATAATAACTGACTTGATCCATCTGGGTGTTAAATGTGATGGCAAGTTCATGTCATTTATGGCCATAAATATGTATGTTTGTGCTAGGTGTCACCTTGTCTGCCAGTGCTGTCCAGGCTCTTATTTAGCAGTGACTCAGACTTGCTGGCAGATGCCTGCTGGGCTCTATCCTACCTCTCAGATGGCCCCAATGAAAAGATCCAGGCTGTCATTGACTCTGGTGTGTGCAGGCGCCTTGTAGAACTACTCATGTAAGTTTAGGTTTGACCTTATTGTTTCTGTCACAGTACGTTTAACTCATGAAATGGTTTGCATACTTGATTTATTAAACCCTCCACTATGCAGGCACACTGACTATAAGGTGGCCTCCCCCGCCTTAAGAGCTGTGGGGAACATTGTTACTGGAGATGACATCCAAACACAGGTGAGTTTGTGGTTTGACTGGTTCTGCCAGTGAAACAAGTTCTTAACTTGAATGAAGGTTCAGTTGATAGTTGTGATAAAATGCCAATTTTGTGACGAACTATTAACGTTGAAGAGTAAACGATGCTTATCATGAAATATTTCTTCCAGTGCGGTAAACAAGCTCGCATGTGGGATCATTTCAGTTTGTGTCAGTGAGCAGAATAATGAATCTGTTTGTAAATGCTGTGTTCAGGTGGTGTTGAACTGTTCAGCCTTGCCCTGCCTGCTGCACCTGCTCAGCAGCGCCAAAGAGTCCATTCGCAAAGAAGCATGTTGGACCATCTCAAACATCACAGCAGGAAACCGAGCACAAATACAGGTAATGGAAAAAGTGCTGAACTGATACGAGAACAACCTGCACAGCTCTTTTTCTGTGCAAATGGAACTTTTCTTAAAATTAAATGAGTCTTTTTACAGATTGAATATTGAATGTTTTGGCTTTGTTTGTTTACTTTTCTTTGACTTGTTAATTCTCAGAAAATCTTTTGATTGTTGCCAAAAAACAACTTTGTGTTGTCCAGCACGTCCTGTGGGCTGAGCCATCATGGAGTGTGTGTGCATGGATATTAGACTTGGCTTCTCTGATTTATATCTGAATCCTATTACATATAAATATTGAGGACATAAATTACTTTTTGAGAATTCTTGAAGAAATTCTGTCAGTCACAATTTGCTTTACCTTATTTACCCAAAACACCCAAGGGGAACCTCACTAAGGGTGACATTTGCTCTACAGATTCAAGGTTTCCTCTGTTCTCAACACTGGACATATAGAGGTCCAAAACACATTATTTTGATTAAGTATTTATCATCACCTTTAAAGCATACTTTGTCCTTTTAGAAGCCTGCTGCTGAATGCATAAATGAGAATGTTAGGCTGCACACATATTGCCACTGAACTTCCCCGTCTGCTGTGGAAAGTGTTTTCTGACCTTTTCAGAACTCTGTTTTACTTTGTGCATGAAGAACATGCTGGAATGAATGTGTTCATGACCTATACATAGATGAAATGCATCATCTGCTCAAAAGATTATACTAGATCACCATTTTAAGAATGTTTTCTTTTTTCTAACATACCTAAACACATACCTCTGTATTGAGGCAAAGCAAGTTTATTTGTATAACACAATTCAACAACATGGTGATTCAAAGTTCTTTACAGAGACATTGAAACAAGTCATGAAGTAACTGGTTAAAAATGATCTAAAACAAAGTGACAGCCAGGTGGACTGGGGAAAGTAAGTGGTTTTAATACTGATTATTTTAATTTGAAAAGCTTAACTAGCACAATCATAGATTCAACATGGAGTATAGCTGAAACTTTAAGTGATCTCCACATGTCTAAACACGGACCTCACAGCTCACTCGGGACATGTGGGATGCAGTGTAAGGCTTCATGTTGTAGCGACAGCTTGTCACCTGGGAGTTGTGGTGGTTACTGAGCCAGTTAGGAAGATATTGTCTCTTCCAGAGGACGGGGTGTAAACTCACTACTGCTGTTAACAGGAAATAATTAAATTAGCTTTCTTTTGTTTGTTGTAGTTTCAGAGCATTATTGTTGTATTCCAGGTCTGTTTGTAAAGAGTGTAAAGCTCATGGTGTGTGTGTGTGAGATAGACATTTTACAGTATACCCTAATATAAACTTGATAAAGATTCCCAAACCATGCTGATGCTGCTTCGTGAGACTCTGACCTGATCTGCTCTGTCCTGCTTCTCCACAGACTGTAATTGATGCCAACATCTTTCCAGTGCTGATCGACATTCTACAGAAGGCTGAATTCAGGACCAGGAAAGAAGCAGCCTGGGCCATCACCAACGCTACCTCTGGAGGAACTCCAGAGCAGATCAGGTTAGACTGAAAGGAAATCCCTGGATTATGAGATAACTTTTCTGTTTGAGCAAGTTAATATCATTGGCACTTCTTCAACAAATTGATACAGAACTTGCTGTAAATGGAGGTCAATTTGTTCTGAAAATCCAGGTGATGATACCTAATGAATGACTTGTTTTAAAAGGAAATTAATCAGCAACTGCGTTTTCATTAGTTTTTCACAAAATAAAAGCCATATTTGTAAAGTTTCAACCATATTTTAGTTTGCATAGAGCAGTGTTTAGGGCATAAGCTGACAAGATTTTACTAGAATTGAGGCTTATGCAATGTAACTGACCTAGCATTACTTTGAGGTTTTCTACTTGCTGCGTTGTGACGTATGAGGGGAAGCCAGTATAAAAACTCTGTAGCCAGTATACAAATAAAAATTATATCTGTCTTTCCTGTTTGTATTCAGATATCTGGTGAACCTGGGTTGTATTAAACCTCTGTGTGATCTGCTGACTGTGATGGACTCCAAGATCGTTCAGGTCGCTCTGAACGGGCTAGAAAATATCCTGAGGCTGGGCGAGCAGGAGGCCAAGCAGGAGAACAACGGCACTGGCGTCAATCCTTACTGCAGCCTCATTGAAGAGGCCTACGGTACTGAGCACAAAGCATATCACAACACATGCAAATAAGATGTGGATCTATGTAGTTTTTATAATGTGCAGCAGTGCTTGGCTTTGTGTGTCCCATGGCTGCTTTATATTTAGTCTTTCAAACTGCACTGTCACTGGACAAAACCTAATTAAATCTGTAAGAAGATGAGAGTTTTTTTGTTTTTGTAAATTGAAAAGATTGATTCTCAGAGTACAAGCCATGGGGAACCACTGATGGAGAATTTATCTTTTACTTGTCATATTCAATTCACACATAAATCTACCTTTGTGGGCTGTTACCTAAAAAAAAAAGGGATATTATGTTTACTTAAGCAGACGCAACCACTAGCACCTGATCCTGCCAGCTAACCTGTAAAATTAGATGTGGGTAGAGGTGAATCAGCCAGAAAACCTTAAGCATCTCAACAATCTCTGACATCGTTTCTTGTTTTTCCAGGTCTTGACAAGATCGAGTTTCTCCAGAGTCACGATAACCAGGAGATCTACCAGAAGGCCTTTGACTTAATTGAGCACTACTTTGGTGTGGAGGATGAGGACAGCAGCCTAGCTCCTCAGGTGGACCAGGCTAACCAGCAGTACCTCTTCCCCCAGCAGGAGGCACCCATGGAGGGCTTCCAGCTATAAGTTGGCGTCCCTGTCCTCTAAATTACTTCACTTATCCCCTCTAGACTTTCTCACATCACACAGGGTCCCCAAAAGCCCAAGTCATGCCACCACAATGCCCCTACCTCCTATTCCCTAAACACTGCACAGACACTCGTGCCCATCATTTGGAGGAAAGCTAAAACTGTTGCCATCTTTAGCCTCAGATCATCTCTTCTTCATTATTTCCAAGCAGCTGACTGACTTCTCACAGGGTATTGTGTTTTTTTATTTTCTTTGGGGTTTTTTCCCTGGACAGTAGGGGTATTTCATACCAACTGCATTGCACCTCACGGGAACTGATCACCTCATAACCCAAAGTGTGAGCTTGCCCTGGCTTACAATGCACACACACACACACACGCAGACTTCTTCCTGCTATTTGGTAAATCTGAGCTCTTATCACTGGCAGTAACCATGGTGAACATTTCTCTATACATTTCTTCTCCAATGGGCCGTTCCTGTGTTCTGGATCATACATACGTTACCTTGCAGAGTTCAGACTGGGGTGTATGAGGTGACCTAGGCCCAGTTCTTGATGTCAGTTTAACTTTGTGCAATTCAACAAAAAATAACTGCAATTTTTTTTATCTTTTCCCTTTTTAGTTGAAAAGTTCTGCTCCTTTTACCTTATTTATGTGCTTTTTTCTTTAATGGAAAGTGCTTCCTTTCTACAAAGTGGCACCCTGTTTGGCTGGCTTAGGGCTGGTTTGAATCTGCCGCCCAAATGAAGCAGTGATTTTTTTTTTTTTTCTTTTATCGGGACAAATTTTTGGTGTGTGGAAACGGGTGAATATTAGTCGGAAACTTTAGAAAACATAATTTGGACAACAAACTTTGGAGGCTGTGAATGGGATATTACTGAATAGATCTGATTTTTAGAGGATTTCGTAATTAAAATAAAAAACACATTTAAAACATAATCCAGGCTTCGCGGCTGGAATAGTTAGAGATCCAATGTTCGTCGTGTGCTGTGTTATTAATAACAATACATCTGAATTATGAAGTGATCTAACTATTGATTAATAATCAAGGCAGAGTTGGGGATTGAGGGAGAAGAATGAGCAGCAGCAGTAAACCGAACTTTATATTTAACTGCTTTCAGCTGATCGCAGATGCTTAAATGAGGTGAAGTACCTCCTGCAGTAATGAAAACTCATCACATCTGTGATTTTACTGAACGCCAGTCTAAATGGGTTTCTGCTGGGTAGCTAAGGCCCTCTGCTCCACCCCTCCCAACATGTTTTCTGGCAGGATTTTTGCATGGTGTTATGTTCTCCTGCCTGCAGTCTCCGAGTATCCCTGGCCAAACACAAAGCAGTTGGCACAGAGAGATGGGAACACTGGGGTGTTTCTTTGCCGCAGCATTTTGGCTCTTTGGGGCCATTATGCAACTCTTTCTGCTGGTGTGAATAGTGATAGTGTAGTGACCATGTTGGTGTTTTGTATAGTGGTAGAGTTTATAAGTAACCTATTCTATATCACTATATCTTTGAGGAACGGACATGAAAACTGCTAAGGATTTTGCATGGGTCAGTTGTGACGTACCTGATGTAAATATCTGATCATGAAACATCTGCCGTGTCTGTCCCATCACAGGTGTATGATCAGCCAGAGTTTGGCTGGGGATACGTCTCAGATTAGCATCGAGCCTAAGTGCAACAAAAATTCAAGTATCAACGATATATTTGAATTTTGATGTATTTGCATTATATATATTTGCACACACTTCATGCACACTTGCATACAACACCAGCAAACACTGTACACACACCTCACACAGATGAGTGGCTGGTAGCAAGAAAATGTTTCCTTTGTCCTCGGACTAAATATAAAGTTTCAATTTCCTCTGAAGGATAAAAAACGATTGAAGCTACAAAATGCTTCCTTTGTTTTTTGATTATTACTTTTTGGGGGTTTTTTTTTTTCTTCAGTTGAGACGATGAAACTAACAGTTGCGCCCGAGGCGTTTGATGGAAACTTGTTTTTGTTGTTTCTAGCTGCAGGACTTATGGTGGGTTAAAAGAGCCTGACAGTACCCTGACCACAGACCAGCCCTGCTTCTGATAGAGGGGGCCAGACTCGGGTCAGGGTTGAGGCTTTTTGTGGGTGAGGTAGAATTTTGGTCGTGTGATGTTTTGACTGACAGGCACTGTGTGATGGAGAGGGTGATTGACTCGTTAAAGACTATGTCCCAATCTGAGTCTGGGAGCCGCTGTTCTGTGGATAACTGAAGCAGCGCCGACGTATCGTAAAAATTAGGTCAGAGCGGGTTTCTTTTGGCAAAATGTTGCATGTACTACTTCTTAACCTCTAAAAATGTCCCTTTGTCTGGAAGAACACCCTTTAAACCCAGGGATGTCTCGTCTGTCTGTTCAGGTATTTCTTTCTGCTGGAAGCATTAAGTCACAGATAAATGTGTCCCGGTTAACCACAGAGCATTTGCTCCTGGCTGACATGAGAGGTACCTCTACATAACAGACATGTAGAGCAGCATTTAGAGCTGAAGTCGTTGTCTTTGCTCGGGCTACAAAAAATGCCAAATTTGCAATATTAAAAAAAGAAGAAGAAAATAATTATTGCATTAAATGGGAACGAATATTTATATTTGCAGAAAAAAATGATAATGCACTCCAACTCACTAAAGTGCCAATCCGACCAACAAAGACTGGAGGTTCGTATGTTTCTGTCTTTGACTTTTAGATAATTTCTTTATATCTTTATTTACTTGAATGTGCACACATTTTGTGCAAAACATTGCTGCTCTATTTTCCTTATCTTTAAAGTTACATTAGTTGCCATTGTTTTTTGGTAAAAGTGGCGTCCTTTACTGGGGCACCTAAATGACTATATTTCATTGTCTGGGGTGGAGAAGAAGGAAAAAAGTCAAACTGGTTTCCAGCCTACTTTGATGTGATGGTCCCTGCTCTGAGTCTTTTCTAATGGTTTTCACTGTGCGTAGCTAAGCTGCAAATGTTCGGATTAAAAGAAAATGTATTCACGCTGTAGATAAATCTTTCTGTTTAGGTCAAGGCCTGCATTCAGTCACTCTTTGTGCTAAAAGAAAGTCTGTACTGATATAAACATTGCAGCTTGTAAAATGTGGCACATGATGGGAAGGTTATAGCACACATTTGCAGGTTTTCAACCTTCTTGTTTGTTAGTTTACCAAACGTTTGCCATCCTGAAGGCTGGTTAAAAAGATTTACATCAGTTGTTGCTCTTTGGTCAATGATGTAATCGGAGCGTGTTGATACTGAAATTGCTTAAAACTTTTTTTTTTTGCTTTTCAATCCTTTCCCTTTGTAAGAGAAAATGTTTCTTTTCTCTCACATTCAAGTTCTGTAAACTTGCAAAACAATCCAGAAGACTGCAATAAATATCGTTGAAAAAAATCATTTTCCCTTCCCCAGGCTGTGGTTAGGGGGGGGGTTAGAGATCCAACTGCATCTACTGCTTTCACTGGTGACTTTCATTCCACTGGGTGGAGCTATCAGAGGCAACCGCTACACATTTTTCTAAGTTTATAATCTGGGATTCAGAAATAGTGCAGTTATTTACATTAAAAAGTATTATAATTTAAACTATATGTATGTTCTGATACATTGACAGGGATACAAATGCAATTCTAATCACTTCTGAGAAGTGGAGAAAAAAAAGCCTCAATCAACTTGTCACAGAAAAAATAAAATAAAAAAAAGATGAAACGGGTGATGAGAATACAAGCCTTTTCTGCTATGCTTGATCTTTTTCCTGATCAGTATACTGTTGGTTATATTTTTGGATTACGGTGTTTAGAGTACAAGTTCGTCCTAGTCAGGCTGCATGATCAGGAACCTTGTTATCTACATGGGAATGAACAGACATCTCAAAATATCTCAAATCTGACTTGTCTTCCGTCCTAGACGCTCGTTGGTGTCTTTATCAAAACATAGAGCCACGCTCGGCTTCAAGTAATGTCTACGCTACAATGTTTACAGATGCTACTTGTTTGTAAAATATTTTCATATGCCATCATTGACCAGTCCTGATATGTTCTCTGCTCTGGTCTTCTCATTTCTCTTACTCATATTTATTTTCTCTTTTCTTGTTGAAATTTTTTGCCCCATTTGTTCCAAATTTCCCATCTTAAAACTGTAACTCGACTTGACTTTACCGACGGTATGAATGCGTGACGACAAACACTTCAGCTGAACATGACACACAAACATGAACATGAAAGAAAATGAAACAATATAGATAAAAAAGAATAAAGAAAATATATGGATTAAAGTTGTTCAGAGGAAATACTGTACAAAACAAATAAAGTTATGTTTCAACCCTTTCATGAATGTCTCTTGTCCATTGTATGCTTTGCACTTTGAAGTTACAAACCTGACATGCTTTGGGGTGTTGGTGGGAAGACCACCTTGAATAATATCTTAGAATATGTTTAATTTTACTCCAATTATTTTTACTCCATTGGTCTCGTGAGCTTTGGGTGGCTACTATCAGCAAGTGTGCAAATTTAAAATTATTATTATTAAATGTGACTTTGCTACCATCATGGTAGCAAAAGCTTGACAGATGATCCTTTAATCAAGTAAAATGTTAAAAAGCTCATTTATACTCCTATAAACAGTGAGTTTGATTCTCTTAAGGGACAATTTATGCATATATTTTAGTCAAACTTCAGATCCTATTGATGTTAAAAATGGGATGCATGTCGCTTCTTTTATCCAACAAATACTCAGTAAATACAGGGTTAATAACTTATGAATCTTGAAGATGGCAACAAAGTAAACTAAGAGGTGAACTGCATTTAAAACCAACGAAGAAGAAACCAAAGTTATGACCGGAAGTCAGCTTTTACCCCACCGCCAGGCAGGCTCACGCTGTTAACGCTGCTGCTCACGGATACATAAGCTACTGCCTCCTCGAGTGTGAAGGTAAACAAGTCTTTAGTATGTGAAAAGGCAGGACATATACTTAAAAATAAGTACATGTTCAGTCCGTGCTGGGTTTCATTGTTAATACGCTCTATACAAACTAACAGTGGTTAGTAACATTCGTTAATGCCAGTTGAGCTGCATATAGCCGCTAACGAAGCTAAGCTAATGGAGACTGGAAACGTTTGAATTTAAGCTTGGTTATTTGTTTTCTGGTATTGGTATCTGTAACTTTTACATAAATATTAAAGCTACTGACCCGTTTATTTGTAGTGTAGTAACAACATATTTAGTTTTTTAATTCGTCATGTATATATCAGCACTAAGGCGGGTGACTCCGGCGAAGATAACCGCATTCACATATTCAGATGTTATTTAAATGTACATGTTTCTTAGTGTGAGTTTATGGAGAAACTATATACTTGTTTAAAGCTTTAGACATGAAGAAAGAAGACACGGAAGAGTGTGCTACCCCGGGTGGCGAGGATGCCCCACCTACAGCTGGAGAGGCTGAAACACCTGCACCAGCAGCTACAAACAGCCCCAAAAAGTCACAGACCCCACAGAAAGACACATCTCCACAAGATCATGCAGGAGAACGTGATGGTAAATGTCTGTGTCACTTAAATGATTTTAGGGTTACATACGGAGCATTTCCGACATATTTGATAAGGTGCCAACTTTGGTGCTTTCCAATAAATAAACCTTGAGGTTGATGGGAAACACCAGGAGCAAAAAGAGAGATTTTACGAGCAACCGAAGAATCAAGACTGTTATAATCTGTAATATGGGTGTGTTGTAGCAAAACTACAGGTCTTCAACCCTTCAAAGAACATTTCTATGAAAATATCAGGACTAAGGAAGCATTGTAGGAGAAAATCATGAGATCAATGACTCCAAATAAGACTACACTATGTTACATACTACAGAAATGAACGGATATCTGAATAATTATCAGTGTGACACAGATTGTTTATTGGTAGAATGGATAACCTAGGACACACAGGGGGGATTGTATCTCTTGGCTGGCCTGGGAACACCTTGGGATCCTTTCAGATGAGCTTGTAAATGTGTTTATGGACATGCTATGTGTAAGCAGGATCCTAATAATGTTCCCAGTCACACCTTCAAATTTTGTGCATGAGTTTTATGGTTTTTCATTTTTCCCTGGTAAACGCTGGCCTGCCTCAAGAGATGTTGTCCTCCAGAGTTTGGCTGTTTCCTGCTGCATCACATCTGAAGCGGGTCGATAAGTCCGTATGCTTGGGCAGAACTTGAAAACAAGTCATTAAGGAGAAGCTATTTAAGTTGAAGCAGGAAACATCTAAAACCTGCAAGATTGCAGCACCAGACCTGGATACCTCTGGCTGAGATCTACTAGATGTGTGATTGTATGGTATCTGAACTTTTCTGGAGATTATATTGAACAGTTTTATGCTATTTATTCATAAAAGCACTTTGAGCGATATAAAAGTTGGGAGACGAGGGCATCACATGACGCCATAAACCTGCTGTCACCATGTTTCTCTTAAGCTGCAGTACTCACCTTAGTTCTTCTCCTTCCTGCATCCAGTTGCAGAAGCTCCACCGTCTCAGTGTGACATGGCTGAGGAGCTGAGCCGGCAACTGGAGGACATCCTCAGCACCTACTGCCGGGAATCCATTTCAGACGCCGCCAGTGCCTTGCTCAATGGCCAGTCACACAGCCCGGTGCTCAATGGGGTGGCCGGTGAAAGGGAACACGATAAGCCAGAGGAAGGCAAAGTCAACGGTGGAGGCAACGGGGCGGAGAAGGGGCAGAAGAGGTCTCAGGAGAAGAAAAAAGTGAAGGGTCTGGGTAGGATAGATGTTTCATACAGATGGACAGCTGATGTTTTGTCTGATCTCTTTCAGCTTTACTGGAAATCTTTTCTGAAATGACAGATTACATCCTTCCTGTAACAGAAACTTGGTCTGTTTTCTGCAGGGAAAGAGATCACCCTTCTCATGCAGACTCTCAACACACTGAGCACCCCCGAGGAAAAGCTTGCAGGCCTCTGCAAGAAGTATGCAGATTTGGTGAGCAGATCCTGTTTTCTTTTATTTTAGCCTAAATGTGCCTTATAAAATAAGCAATAAGTTTCTGCTGACGGTAGTGTGCTATTGTAGTCTGTCAATGGAAACCTGATCTTTGCAACACTTTGTTTTTGTTCTTTAAAACAGGTTTTTAAAACCAAAAACAACAGATTTTGTAGAAGAAGCTTGTGATTTCTGGTGTGGTGGGGTATTCAGGGCAGTTTGTGTGTGTGTTGAGGTCTCCCATAGATATTTCTCACTGCTGCATCAGAGCTGATGTGTGTTCACAGAATAGCTGAAGGTTGGAAGATCCTCCAAACAGCAATTCTGCTCCTGTGTTTTTTTTAAAGAAGCCAGAGCAGTTTAGAACAAATGCAGTGGGGAAAAAGGTTGCTTCATTAGGATTAATGACTTCAAACAGCTCACTAAACATTTATAATGTAACCAGTAAAGTGTTAATGTGTGTTTTCCAGGTAGAAGAGCATCGTAACACTCAGAAGCAGATGAGGGTGCTGCAGAAGAAGCAGACCCAGCTGGTCCAGGAGAAGGACAACCTGAGGAATGAACACAGCAAGGCCATCCTGGCCCGCAGCAAGCTGGAGAGTCTCTGCAGAGAGCTGCAGAGACACAACCGCACACTGAAGGTACAGCACAGCTGCTAGAGTCGCATATGGAAATCCTGCAGTGGTCCTGGTTTGTTGCTAATCAATTAACTTGATGTTTGAATATAACGTAACGGCTGAGTAATTAGCATCTGCAGCTCTGTGACATCTTCAAAGAGCAGCAAACAGTCTGAGAGAAGCCAGAGGTGTGTTTGTGCTCCTTTGGCTGGTATACTACCAGTAGTGGTGGTTTTGCTTTGCAGTAGGACCAGACCAATATGGATGGTTTTAGGCTTTTATATGTGGCAGAAAAAAAACAGATTATTGCATATTTAATTTAAAAATATATAATAATTAACTAAGTTATCTTTTGGTCCCTTAACAGTTTAAAAAAACAAAGATATTAAATTCTGGCAGAACGTTTTTAATGTTTCACAATATTTTGTCCTTTAGTTCTTTAACTTTACAGCAGGGAGTAGTTCTGATGCATTTATCTTTAAGCTGTATGAGTGAAGGAACTGGATAAACATTATTTATGTGGCCCTCTGATGCTGTTTAGTGATAAATATACATTTTATTTATTCCATAAAGACATCAAGTCATAACTCGTATGGAAAAGATAGAGTTGCCACTTCAAACTTATAATGATCAGAAATATTTCAACTAAAAGGACTGTGTATAATTTACAACACTGACACAAACTGATTCATTGTGACGATTTATTCTTTAAATCAAACTCACTGATCGCATCATACACACAGATCACACTTAGTATCGGTGTACGGCACTATAGAGCTTTAGGAGTTACACAATACCATCAAAGTTACTGCCACTGTGACAGGAAGAACGTGCAGCTCAAACTACTGCCAGTTATTTTGCTGCTTGCAACTCAACTGGTGGAACAAAATGGTAATTATGGTGGATAGCTGTTGTTTCCTGGGATGAGCTGAAGAAGCCAAAGGAAATAATTTTATAGCATTATACATGATTTCTAGAGCGATGGTTAGCGGCCATCTATCGGGCCAAAGAAAAGAGCAAAACGGATCAGTGTAGCGAGTAGCTGATTCTGCTTATGTAGCAACCACTTTATAGCAGGTACAGAATCCAACATTACTTAAAAAATACTTTATTGATCCCAGAGGGAAATTTTAATTGAGGTAGTTTTTTTAAATACATAAATAGTTAATAAAGGGTCTTCACTGGTCTTGTTGGGATGGTGCCGTCCACACAGGAGTCCATATAATCCGTCATACACTCAGTCAAGCTGTTGATGTCATCTC
>JBAMHV010000018.1:4756384-4774448 GCA_037177535.1 Pseudomugil gertrudae
GCACAGAGAAGCCACAGTGACTCAGAAAAGAGTGAGTCCTTTGTTTTGTCTACATGTATATTAAAATGACTTTATATACGTACCATTCATTGTTTTGGAGGGGACCGATGTCCAGCTCTAACTCGTTACCGTCCGACCCTTCCTCTTTAGACTCGTGTCATCGTCGCTTCCAGACCAATAAGGCTCAAATAAATATGGTTGCACATCTTCATTAACATCAGCACCCCCATCGTCTTCACTGCATGTACCTTCGTCCTCCAAAAAAATCGCTCAAATCTTCACTAAAATCACTCACAAGTTCCTCGGCGTCACTACACTCATCCATGCTTGTTTACATCTATGTGTTCCTCTCATTACGTCACAACATGGCGCCGCAGTGAGCATCGCTATTGTCTGCATAATGAGGTATTTTTGGGTTGTGTGTTGAAATGATGCATTCTTATTTTTTTGTGCCTATAAAGAATAAATACACAGTACGCTGATATTCCCAGATATCTTTATTCAACCACATCATGGACCCTTTAAATACCTTTAAAACCAAGCTAAACGTATCGAGGACCACTCCAATAACTTGCAGCTGTTTACATGACCCGTGTAGCTTGTGTTTTTCCTGCCTCTTGACCAGCCTTTATTAGAGAGGCCTTTAATCTCAGTAGGATTTTCTGGGTTAAATAAAATGAGCTGCAGTTTACTGAAGCCTTGCTATCTCTTGTTTCCTTGTAGTTGTTTGACTCCTCGTCCCTGGATCACATCAAGACTTTCAAGACTGAGAGACCGGTCAACTCTGCTGCCATCTCCCCCATAATGGATCATGTAAGAGACGAGCTGCATCCTGTTACAACACAATGACATCTTGTCCTCATTATGTTTTTTTAACTCCTCCTCAGGTGGTGATGGGGGGTGGACAGGAAGCCATGGAGGTCACCACTACTTCCACCAGGATTGGCAAGTTTGAGGCCAGGTGAGATTTTTTTTTTTTCCTCTTCCTCATATGAGTAGACTTAAACCAGATGACGTGCTGGTAACCCACCTCCCCTGCTTTTCTAGGTTCTTCCATGCAGCCTATGAGGAAGAGTTTGGTAGGGTCAAAGGTCATTTTGGCCCAATTAACTGTGTGGCCTTTCATCCTGATGGAAAAAGGTAAAGTGTGTGCACTCAAAATGCCCATTGTGTGTGTGTGAATGTGACTGGTCTAACATGTTCCTCCTCCTGGTGATGTCATCGACAGTTACAGCAGCGGAGGAGAGGATGGATACGTTAGGATTCATTACTTTGACCCACAGTACTTCGACTTTGAGCTGGAGGCATGAACCAGCTCAGGCCAACAGCAGGGAGGAAGAACAGAGTGTATTCAGCCATCACTTTCCTCTTTTCCACTTACAAGTGAAAGGTTTTCCATTGGTTACCTGTAGCTGCATTTTACCAGGATACTTTCAAAATAAAAGTAGCAGGAAAGTGATTGTTCATGAATGCATATGGAAGAGCAAACCGGACTTCAATCCTGAAATGTATTTAAATTTGACGTGAGCTTTTGATGCATTTTGTTGTCATTCCTCCACAAATGATAAACTTATTAAACTTGTGACCAGTTACTCTAAACTACTGATTTTGGTAATCAGACTAGACGGAGTATTCTGTAAACAGTGCGTCAACATGAAAGAAAAAACTAGATACTTTTTCTTTTAATTTTTTTATAACAAAGTTACAATAAAGCACATTTCACAAGGATAAATTTCCAAACAACCACATGTAGAAAGCTCTGACTTCTCTCTACCTTCATGTGATGTCTAAAGTTCATTCACTAACTCTGCCTCAGCAGATTTTCACATTCATACACGGGGGGAGGGGGGGAAATATCCAAAAGATGAGTAAAAAGGGTCTAACTATTATTTTAAATAACTTAGAGCAGGAATTGGGACAGCTGGAAGTGGTGAGACATATACACGCTAAAGGCAACATCATTTAAACATGCATTCACTGATCAATTTACACCAGCGTTTGCCCCAAAAACTGGTTTAGTCAATGTCATAAATAAATGTCATTTAAAAACCTTTTGCATGTGAGCACTTGTAACCATCTACATCTTCATACGGTGTACAGCAACACTCCTGATGACAGCAGACCTGGTTCACACTGCAGCTCATGTCAAACATCCAGTACAGTTTTACATCTCATTCACTTGATTCTAATCTGGGGAATGAAGTGTACACCAGGACTGCCCTTAGGTATATTATAAAAGAGGAATTTAAAAATAAATGGATCCTATTGTTGCAGTAGGAGAACATAGGAATCCACGAGGCTTAAAATAACAGTAAATCCATTTGTCCAAAACTTCAAGTTGTCTTCACCTCCTCATTTGGTCTGAAAAACAAACATTTTTATTATTACTGTTGTCTAGACATAATGATAAAAGCCTGAGGTCTAAAATATTTAGTTTATCATTTCATGGCACCACAGCACACCAGTAAACCTTCACTCTGAGTCATGGTGACATTCACTGAATGCCAAGTTGTCCTTCCAGGAGTTTGAGATTAAAAACATTTCAGCTAATATTTCTCAACTCACCACTCTAACAGTTTTGTCACCTCAACTTTAATTTGACTCTGAAGTCTCAGTGCTCCTCTGTCTCGTTATACAGATCAACAACTTAACTTCCATGTTTCTGATCATTAATATGCAGATGTCTCTCACACACCATGTGTCACACTTCCTTATTCAGGGAGGAGTTTAGTGAAAACCTTATAAAACAGAAGCTGCAGGGTCTCAAATTTCAGATTAAACCCCAGACTGGAGCACATAGATCAATGTCATCTCCCATTTGTTTTTTAACCCACCCTCCTGTCACAACGGTGAATAAATGACCTAAAATACTTTCCCAGAGAGGAGCATGAAAGTGGAGATGGTGCATGGTGGTGGAAGACCAACAGCATTTTTACCACACATTACTGTAAGAACCTGAATACACTACTAGAAAAGCTCAGTTAAACGCTGCTTTAAGCTCCCCTGTAAAGGTCACGGTGCATTTTGTGGTTCACTGTCACATTATACAGAACACTGCACATCCCAACGGTTTAGTGAGTAGTGCATTTATATTCTATTGGATACATTTCAGAGGAAATGGAGAGAAAAATAAGCTAAATTCGTATCTTTGATTGCAACTACTCACGAAAGCTGACATTAGAAATGCAGTGAACTCCTAAAAACACTAATTATAATATAGTAATTAGTTTACAGATATTACATACTACTCTTTTTAAAGTGGTGTTAATACCAGACTTGTGTTTCCTGGCATGAATGCTTCTTACCCTGATGTGTCCATCTTCTCCTCTTCCTTCTCCTCTTCTTTCACTTCTAGAGAGCAAACAGGAGGGATTATTTACATCAGTGGAACATATTCTGACATACAGCCTGCTGGTTTGTGAAAGATTTCACCTTTCTTTTCTTCTCCTTCCTTCTCTTCCTCCTTCTTCACACGTTTTGTCTTCTTGTGACTGGCAGCATTCCTGCGGCCTCCCCCCTGCCCCTCCGCCTCATCCTCCGAGTCTGAAAACTCCTCTTCACAGGCTATCCTCTTGTCATGAGCCCGAACTAAAACATTTAAAGTAGCTCAATAACAAACCTCTTTAACATCAGCTCATAAATGATTAAAAGAGCTGTCAGACGCCTTACTTGAGACGCGTTTATCAGGGTCTTCCTCTTCCTCGTCTCCGCTGTCTGGGTAAGGAGCATCCTCAGGAATGGCCTGCATCTGGACACCAGGTGCGTGAGGCAGCATACGGAGGTTTTCAAACAGCCTTTGTTTGATCTTCTCCAGGTATTCGTTGGTGTTCTGGTTGGTCATGTTGGAGGGGCTGATGTGCAGCTTGAAATCAGGCCCAAAGTACTCAAAGTAATCATTGTAGGGCAGCTCATTCGGGATGGAGGAGTCCAAAGCGACAGCCGTTTCATACGTCCAGCAGCGGGCTACGTTTCGAATGGTGTAGCCGCCTCCACCCAGCATCAGCAGCGGGAGGTTGAAACTTTTTACGTACTCCACACACTTGGCATGGCCTAGAAGACATGACACACACACACACATTAGGCTATGGATGTTGTAGATGTGTTACGAGTGCGAGGTGTTTCTTACCTTTGATGGTGAGGTTGAAGCACCCCAGCCTGTCACCAGAGAGAGAATCTGCTCCACACTGCAGAACCACAGCGCTCGGCTGGTACATCTCCATGACTTTAGCCATGATCTGACACGCACACACACACACACACACACACACACACATTACTCAGACTGAGCTGTAATTAAGCTGATGTTTAATATAATTAGTGAAGTTTTACAGCACATTTGCTTACAGGCTTGAAGATGGCTTCATAGGACTCGTCGTCAATGCCGTCTCTGAGAGGATAGTTAACTGCATAGTACTTGCCTTTTCCAGCTCCAATGTCCTGCACACATTAATCTGACAGATTAAAACAGCAATACATCTTGCAACAAATGCTACAGAGGAACAAAAGTACAAACCCTCAGATCTCCAGTGCCAGGGAAGTACTCTCCATACTTGTGGAAAGAAACAGTCATGACCCTGTCTGTGGTGTAAAAGGCCTCCTCTACTCCGTCACCATGATGGATGTCAATATCTATGTATAACACTCTCTGGTGGTATCTGAAAAAGGCAGAGAATTCAGTTAATGATAAGCAAAGATACTCTACAGCCACATTAATAAACAGATCAAATTAGCTTGAACCCACTGAAAGTTTGAATTGTTTTTCCTTTTTAAGTGCAAAGAACAGTGTTAACACAAAGTGAGTAAAAACGTGGAGACAAAAACTATAAAATGAAAGAAAACTAGCATAAAGTAAAGACTTATATATATAAAACTGGCAGATGAACGAGGAAGCAGCAGTAGGACTGTTTACTTTAGCAGCTCCAGGATGGCCAGGACAATGTCGTTGACATAACAGAACCCAGAGGCCTCCGATTTCTTGGCGTGATGGAGGCCGCCGGCCCAGTTGATGGCGATGTCTGTCTGCTGCTTGTTCAGCTTTACCGCTCCAGCTACGTGACGAACAGCATATACAAAACCATTAGTTCATCCACCCGAGGTTACTTCATACACAACTTTACAGTAAATTAACTCACACCCGTGAAATCCTTTTTAAACTTTGACAAATTTCTCGCCTTCTGTACTTGTTCTCATATTATATGTGATTGTTTTCATTTGCAATATAAAAAAGGATGACATAATATGTTTGAAGGTTTATTTTAAGCAGTGCTTGCAGCATAATATCCCAGTGAACTGCTAGAATACCTCCCTGTAAGTATTTTGCCACTTGGGTTGGGAGAACGCTGCATAAACCAGGTATCACCTGCCACCGCTGGGTTCAGCTGTGCTGAATCTGAATCACAGAACCAGCAGCAGAAAAAAAATCTCCCTGGCTGCTCACGATGGTAAAAACTTTCCTCACAATAAGTGCAAGCTTTGGAAAAACTCCTTCAGGGCTTCACAATAAAGACAACTCCAGCACCTGTACACTCATCCCATTTCATTTGTTACGGTTTACCTGCAAAACTGTGTTTTTGTGGGAGTATCCCCCATAACAAACAGTTCTTTTAACTATGGGATTTTGGCAGTGTGGTTTGCTTAAGCTAGCTGCAGTTTGAACACAAACCAAAGAGGTGTGAAATCTTTCACAAAACCCAACTGCATCAAGTCTCCAGGACTAATAATTGTTGCCTCTGGAATTCAAAGACTATCTCAACTTACCCACAGAGCCGCCTGTTGAGAGCTGGCAAAACTCAAAGAGGCCATCAAACACGGGGCAGTCCTCTCCAACATTAACTATGAGGTAAAAAGGACACGGAAGATGAGTTGGAAGCGAACAAACATGATGAAAGCAGAGGTGGATGAGAGAAACAACATGCTCACATCGCTGCATTTGTTTGCTGTACTCAGACATGTTGTCAGGACGGATGGACCTCAGAAACTTGATGTAGTCGTCACTGTGGTACTTTGTCATCTCTTCACCGCTGGCTTTGTGTGGTCTCTGCAAGAAAACAGAGGGAAAAGGTGAGTACTGAAACATCACCATCTGTAAGCAGCATGTTCTGGTTTGTCTCGGACTGTCGGCAACGTGTCCTGAAAATTAGCATGCAGGCACAATATGTACACAGCGGACGGATTAAAGAGAGGGAGAATAGATGTGATTTCATTGTAATACACTGGATGAATGAGTTTATCCAGCTCACATGAACCATTAAGGGACAGGGCATATGATGATCATCTTGTTCACAACAGATGGGTCTGCTGTGCATGTGAATTTAGTTATTGGCATCAGCCTGTGGTGGTCCAGAAGGATCATCTTCTACAGCATGAACCGCCCCACAAATTATGAGCCTACACAAGCCGTTTGTTCCCACTACATTTGCACCTGTAATTAACCCTATTTTCCAATCTAACTTTTATCCTATGCCTTTGATATAGTTGTTTTGTTTTTTTTACATTTTCATTGTAGCTTTTAAAATATATTTAGATGCCTCTGCAGCAATGTTTTATGTTTCAAGTTATTTTTTGTAGTAACTTTTATTTATGACGTTTTATTTTTTTATGTTTTAAACTGATTTTAATTCTCATGTTAGTTTTTTATTCTAACGGTTTTGTAAGGTGACCTTGGGTCCTGAAAGGTGCCTAGAAATAAAATGTATTATTATTATTAAAGCACAAGCTACATTTTTTGTATTAAAAAATTGTTATAAACTTCTCATGCCTTACAGAGTTTAGTGGTTATAAAAGAGCAATCTTCAGTGCAAAGTCACATCCATAAAAATACCAAAAGAGCAAGTAGTGTTGCTGTGAGGGAAAAAGCACATATGAAACTTCAGATATAGCTGCAAAGCTGTATGAGGTGTGAAAATGTAACAGTTTGACTCACATAGATCTCCATTTTTCTGTACAGTCCATAGTTGAGGAGGAGGTTGTGTGTCATACGAATCCTGTGGGGTTTCATGGGATGGCCTTGACCATAGTAGTA
Organism: Pseudomugil gertrudae; assembly: GCA_037177535.1. NCBI lineage: Eukaryota > Metazoa > Chordata > Actinopteri > Atheriniformes > Pseudomugilidae > Pseudomugil > Pseudomugil gertrudae. The sequence goes on from JBAMHV010000018.1 coordinate 4,763,406, forward strand.
GTTTCCCACATCACCTGTTATAAAATACAGTATTTACGTGCACAACATCACAATAAACCATGCATTGTGCATTTTGGCTACACTTTTAAAGGTACAAAACTCAATTTAAAATGTATTTGGATTTACTTGTATTTTCAATTCACCATGAATGAGGATATGCTAATGATATAATGCAAGCTGCAGCCTATGCAAATGCATGAGCTTGATATGCACTCTACCTATGATGATTACTGCATAGTTTAGTCTTATGTAGCATGTCAATGTGCTTTTTTTTAAATAAAGAAGGGAAACACTGTGTAAATTAAGGATACTAATACAATCACACACACACAAAATAAAAACAAAGCACTTGAGTCCACTGTGCTTTGCAAAGCGAATTCCGGAACTCGTGCTTCACTTCTAGGAAGTTTAGCAAGTTAGATGAACACTGACGTGATTAGCCCCTGGTAGCTTCGTCTCTCATATGCCCCGAGACTGACCTTGTTATCTCAGATGCAAAAATAATAATATGCCTGAATAATTTAAGGACTTTTGACTGCATACATAATGTCTTGAATTTTAATTGGGACAGGTGGGAGATTAAGTGCACATTCGGGCTAACAGTGTGTAGCTAAAACAGGCTAGTTAGCCCATCGAGCAAGCTAACATTAGCTTAAAACACCGGCGAGCTAACTGGGAACGGCACACTTTAAAAAGACGTAATAGGCTAAATTACCCCTGATCGTTGAAGCGCTTCAATTTTCACACAGATTATTTGAAAGTAGACTATAAACATCAGAAATATTTACCGTCATAGTAATAGCAAACTTTTCTCTTTGTTCCTTGAGACAGCGCCATTTTATACCAGTTAACCCACTGGTTCGATTTAACCGGTTTCTCTGTTGTAATGTGGAGCTCGCGCTGATCTCTTGTCAACCAATCAGAAGCTCAACCGCCCGACTGGGAGGTTCCGGGTTTACAGACCGAGGACAGCCGAGGACAGCCGATACCCGAGAGCAGACATTTACAACAGTGATTATTATTTCCCTTCTGCATAAAAATGACAAATACAGCACCATTAGCTAAACATAAAATAGTGTTCTTACTCCAAAAAACTACCGTCATTAGCTGAAAACCTGACGTAGGCCTTAGTGTGACTTTGGAAATGGACTAAATTTGACAAGCTGAGGACAAAAGTAGCTGACAAAACACTATAATATTGTAGATTAATAATATCTGAAAAGAATGTCCTTCCTAAACAAGAAAGAAGAAGCCCATGACTGAACACACTGAGGGTTTATTACTGCCTCTCCTTCTCAGTCATTCCCAGCGATGTGTGTGTCAAATCAAATCAAACTTTATTTATAAAGCGCTTTTCATGCATGTCCCAACAGAACCGCTTTGTCTGAACCCAGCTCAGTCTCTCTGCAGATGGTTTTAGTTGCATTAGTCTGAGGTGTACAATGTGAAGAGAAATAGTGAGAATATAGTCCCATTTCCGGTCCCAATAAACGCTCTGTTAATGTTTCTAGTCAAATCATTTAATAATTGGTATTATATTATTAATGCCATAACAGCTGAAATTATTAATAATAGCAATAAATAAATAAATGGGGGTAAAAATCTGGAAAAATAACAAAGGCTAGAGCAAAGAACCGTTTGGTAAAATTTTATATAAAATAACATTTAAATTAAATGTAAAATTTAATATGAAATCAATTGGAAAAAAAGATGAAAATTAAATTAAAAATAAACTTCAACGCGACCAAATAAAAGCAGACAAATACATCAAATAGAATAATTAGACATAAAGAAATAAAATAAACAAAGGCCAGAAGTGCTACCATTATCTGTACCGATTATTCCAATGAAGGATTGCAGGTATCTATCCCAGCAAACACTGGGGAGGAGGTGGGGTACATCCTGGACATGTCGCCAGATCATCACAGGGCAGCACAAATAGCCAGTTACACACACATTTACTCTTAAGTATAATTTCAAATGACCAATCTAACCTTTGGGTGGTGGGAGGAAGAGAACCCCCGCTAACACGTGGAGAACAAGCAAACTCCACACAGAAAGGTTACTGCCCAAAAGCTGAGGCTTGAATCATCATCCTCCTCCCTGAGACTGCAGTGCAAACCACACCACCCTGCAGGCCAGGCCACAATAGAATGCCTTTTATTGTCATTATACACATGTACAACAAGATTAAACCATCCCCAGTGTCAGTGGAAAGCAGTATAAAAGATAAATAATAAAATAAAAAGATCTAGGGTATAAAATATTTTACTGAATAAAAACAGATGCATGCTCGAGTTATTTGCAGATATAATTATGATGTGTATGTCTGAAAAATATATTGCAAATTTAAAATATTATTGCACGGATCATGATATGTTGTACATGTCATGTGACAGGATGTGTTGCACATATGATGTTAGTGTCCAGCGTGTTTCAGGTTTGAAGTCCTACAAGTCATTAGACTTTACAGGTGTTGTGCATGTGTTTTCTACTATCTGGTAAAAAAAACTCACTCTTAATATAATTGTCCCAAAAAAAGCAGAAGCTGCTTCTGGACAGTTTCAAGAAAACATGAAAAGTAGGTATTTCCTGCTTATCTTTTACTTTTTTATACACTGTCATGTAATGAAACCCAGGTGAGATACTATCAGCAACCTTTGAACAAAAAATAAGCAGAATAAAATAATAAACCAGTAAAGTAAAAGTTCATAAAAAGGATAAATTCAATGAATAGATGAAAATATTCACTAAACAATAATGGCCAGCAGGTGGCAGCACGTGCCCACGTGTCTCTACAGACGTCGCTCAATGAGGATTGAAGTGACCTGTCACATAATCACACACATCATGAAGAGCAAGATACAGAAATGAACTCACTATGGAGATATCTACTTACAGCTCACTGCTAGTTTATATCGCAAATAAAGATGTTTTACCCAGTTTGGATTTGTCTGATGATACATTTAAATCAGATGAAATTCCTCAGTGTGAATGTGAGAAACGCTACTGAATGCAAAAAGCGGCCATGTGGAAGCTCCAGCTTCAATAATTCATCATTGTTTGATAACTGGATCCCAATGTAGCTCCGATCTCAACTCATCAAATCACCATGTGAACTAGGTCAGTTCATCCAGAGCCGCGCTGCCGTGTTCACCATTTGCTGCTCGCCTTCAAGTGGAAGGAATACTGTTGATGTAAGGGGGGGATGGAGGGAGCAGTGCTTATTTCAGAGACACGGGACTGACAGAAGGTCAGGGGTCAGTGGAGCTAACAAGGACTCGCTTTGCTCTCAAACAGATATTAGAGCGGTGGGTGATACGTGTTATTTTAAAAGCACAAATAACAAACTTTCTGACACATTTTCGTATCGTTGTTTTCAGGAAAAGCTCTCCAGGCTCCGTGGAGATGTCCCAAAGCTTCTTTGGATCTGCTTTTCTGTGGAGATGATCCCTGTTTCCTCTGAGGAGGCTTCCTCACTCCTATACACGTGTACTGAGCTCTTTCCCTGTGTTTTACCTTCCTGAAGAATGGTTTCTTTAAAGTCACCCTGCATGGACACAACTTCTGATGATGCTTCAGACGAATCAGCTGGTCAGAAAAAGCAGAATATAAAGAAAAGTAGGGATCAAGACACCAAATCCAGTTTTCAGGGGAAATGTGACACTAATGAAATATAAACAGTGGTGACGATGATCAGACTGAGGGGGAATGACTCATTATTACAGGGATGAACTGAATAAATCCTTATTAATATAGAAGTTTGGCCTTTTTTATGTGTATAGCCCCTATAAAACCATCTGGAAGCATCAGATTTAGCCAGCACCAAGAGGCAGCAGAGGCATGTCATATAAGACGGCTCTATTTGTGAATGCATGATGGAAATAAGCATAAAGACACACCAACAGGCAGGTAACCAACATTTATTTTACCATTATCAACTTTACAATAAACCAGTAACATCTGTCAACATTAGCAAAATAAAGAACAGAAATCAGTCCAATGTATTTACAGAGACAAAGCAGATTCAGGCTCACACACGACAGATAAACAACTCTGCTTCATATCAAACCGCAACAGTGAACATAGCAAGCTTTAAGTGTTCTTTTTTTTTCTTCATAGTAAGGTAAAAATCAAAATCGTCTATTTTTTTTATTTTATTTTAACAAACGAGACGTATCTTCTCCGTATCTTTAAGATGGTTCTCTATAATACACCACAAAATACTTCAAATTTGGGTTAAAATATAGGAATGTAAAAAGTTGGCGAGTCTCTTTAATTTTTCTGATTTCATTGTTTTTTTTGTTTGTTTTGTATTTAACAGTCTCATTTCAAGTGGTGGTGGTGTCCTAGTACATCATCTACCATCGATCCTTCCACCCAGGAGGCATCTTGACCCGAAGCTTTTAAGGGAAAAGACGACTCGACTCCATCGTTCTCCGTCCGTCCAACCTTCGTGGTTTCACTAACTGGCGTTCAAGCCTTTTTAATCCATTTCCCACACGGCGACCAGCCCACAGCCTAAAACTCAGTCCGGGTCCAGATGTCGAGCAGTAACCAGGGAAGTGATCTAGTGAATCTAGTCTGTCGTCTTGTTATCATGACGAAAAGTGGCACGTCAAAGAAGTCTTTCACATACATGTATATATTTACATATACATATATCCATATACATATGTATACATATACACATATATATAAATATATATATATATACTCTTAAAATTTTCTCTCACTCTCTTGAAAAACAGTTCACCCAGTTCTTTGTGACCATCGAATACAATCACTCCTTCTTTTCAGAGGGAGCGGTGGTCGAGCTGCTCTCCTCTGTTGGTTTTGTGGCCTCTGGGGTCGGAGCAGCTGCCTCCTTGGTCTCCTCCTTGGGGGCTTCCTCCTTAGCCGCCCCCTCCTCTGCCTTTGGAGCCTCGGCCACAGCAGCAGCAGCAGGCTCTTCCTTCACCTCTTCCTTCTTCTCCTCCGCTGGAGCAGCAGCTCCATTCTCAGCTGGCTTCTCCTCAGAGGGGGCTGCAGCTGCGGCCTCCTCTTTCACAGCCTCGCTTTTCTTGCTCTTCTTCAGATTAAGTTTAATGTTGAAGGACTTTTTCAGGGAGAACTTCTTCTTCTTCTTCTTTGGGGTCTCCTTCGCTGCGCCGTCGCCTTCGGGTTTTGCAGCCTCCCCGTCCGCAGCGGGTGCTGGCTCGATGGCGTCGCCTCCCGCCCCGGCTTCAGGCTCTTTGGCTGCCTCGGCTGAGCCATTGGTAGCAGCAGCATCCGCGTCGGGCTTTGTGGCGACATCACCATTGGTCTTCACATGTCCATTCTCCTGAGGGTTGAGATAAAAATGTCACAGATTAAGTCATCAATTTAAAGATTTGTTATTCGAAAAGAAACAGAAAACAGAAAAAAAGACCATATTCGCCTAATTCCCTGTCATCTTTTATCAGATCATTGATGTTCTCATTAATTAACCACCGTCCAGGCTGGCTCAGAGGCGACGCCTTGCAGTACCGCAATGTGCCGATAGGCGGCGGCAGCGCCTCACAGACCGCCGTGGGTACCAGACAGACATCGGCTCAACAAAGACGAGGCTGGGGCTCCTCCACGGAGGAAATAAAAACACATCAATATATCCTCCTCATCACTTTCCCTTTGAGAGAAATAAAATAAGTAATATTTTTTCAAAACTAAAAAAAAATGATTTGAGACATTTTGGAATCAATAGAATCGATAATTGTGCAGCTAATTTATACTCATAATGATGTAATAACGGTAATTAAGTAAAATATTATAGGTGAACGCCAGCTTATATAATTATTTAGGAAAGTTGGATGTAATAAAACAGACGGCCAGACGAGGCTTGTTTTTAAAAGGGAGGAGTAGTAGACTGTCTACGTGCTCCAGGCTGCACCCCTCCCCCTTTATCCCTGCCTCTGTCCAACACGTTGTGGGGGTTTGGAAATTCACAATAAACCTGGAAAACGTTAATAAGGCTAACCACGTAACAGTAACCCAGCTGCTAATGTGTCATTTTAGGAGCTGTGAGTAGCCGGACCATCAGTGAGCTCCACCTGACATGCTCCAAATGTTTTCACATTCAAGTTTAGTCGCCTCACCGTCGACGAAATGTACTCAATTCGGATTTTTATGTGAGAAACGCAACTTTTATCGACCCCCAGAAGTCTTTCCCATTGATGAAAAGGAAAAAAGACGAGCTAATTGATGGTAATTACCTGTCCGTTGGTTTTGACAGCTGCAGCGTCAGCGGCAGCAGCGTTTGCCTCCGCGGCTACCTCTCCCTTGGATGACTGGGATCCCATTGTCTTCGGTGTGTTGTGGAGTCTTCGAAAGCAAATTAAAAAGAAAAACTAAAAAAGAGTGATTTCAGTAAATCCAACCCCAGGACGAGTTACGTATCCAGCGGTAAACCGATTAAAAGTGAGGCTTTTGTCTTCAAACAGCAGCTAGTCCCACTCCGTTGATAGAACAATTTGACTTGCCACCCCGGTGCTGAGAGACCCTCTAAATTGATAACTCGCTGGACGCAACGCTTCAACATACAGAGAGCTCGAGGTACCACCCATGGGCGGGGTCTATACGTGCCTGACCAATCAGCGTCTAAGATAAGGGCACGTCTGGGCTATTTGACCAATCAACTCCGACTCCATGATCTTTCCCGCCCCCAACCAGGACTCCCAGCGATGACATCAATTTAGCTTATCAAATTTCCTAAAGCAGAAAAAAACAATGCTATCACACCGAAATGAAGAGTAAATATAGTTATTGGTCTCTTTTTGGATGGTTAGTTATTAGTGTATAAATGTAGTGTAGTTTATATCATCACATTTACTTTTACAGTCACAACCAGAGAAGCAAGAGTCATAATTATTTGAACCATTGCAGCTTAAGACTGGTTAAAATGGCAATGAATGTGTTACTTAATCTATTAACTGTGTAAAAATCAGTTAATGTATTTTACTTGATGTTGATTTAGTCAGCTATGGGTTGAAAATATAAAAATATTTTATTTACATGCATATTAGGCAACATTTATTACACTATCAGACTGACATTCAAGACAACTCCACAACCAGTTTTGATTTCTATTCATTTTTACTGAGTTAATATTCTTGTTTCATTGTATTATGTAATTTCACTTTATAGTATTCATTTAGAAAGCAAGGAAGTTTCTCTTTAGCTCTTTTGGTTTCAGTATGACACTAAGATGATGACATGTAAGATACTTACTTACTTTAAATCTGCTCTTTCAGCACTTCAGAGTTTCTGGAAAAGTAAAATAAAACATGTTTTCAGAAACCCTGCCTTTCAGATTTAGTTAAAGACCCTGATTTACATTTCCTGTAGGGCTGTTATTGGTAATGACTAAATAGTAACAGAAACAAGATCAGGGTCATGGTCTCTCTGACATAAGTACAACGTGTGACAGATGATAATGATAGAGGACATGATTTCTAACTAAATGCATCGGTGATAACCTCAGCAAGAAGAAATGGCTATTTTGTGGATTTCCTCTGCTGGCACATACATCCCCTCTGCCTCTCTCCACCAGCAGGACCAGCTGAACATTAAACTGGACCCATTCGACACTCAACACAATGATGAATGCAAGTCCAATCTATTGTTTAATGTTGTGCTCTTGCTGAGAATATGGGAACACATATTCTGTTGGTCTGAGTGGAGAGCAAGCCCTGCGATTGGGCTAATAGCGTGTCATGCCATCTCCTCATGTCTCCATGGCTGGATTGGTTGTTCATTTCTTTTAGTCAACAACATACCAGCTGCAAAATATGTCAATGTGATGATCATGCACATTCCATCTGATTATTCTCCTCCTAAATGCAACGGTTAAGGCTAAAAATTTCAGTTATGGGAGGAAAAGGTTTCAGTGTTGAGGGATACAAATTGATCCTTCCTGCAACCAATCAGCGTAATTGATTTTGCAAGACATGAGGAACAGTGAAATGCGTGTCAGCAGCCTGTCATGGTGCTTAACTCTCCACCCCTATTGGCTGCATGTAAAGTTAAGGCACACTTTGGTGTTGCTTTTGCAATCTTGACACGTTATGTAAATAATAAAAAATGCATTCATAATGCGGTCAAATAAAACAGTCATGAGAAGCAGTTCACATTTTCAATGTTGCACATACTAAATGATGCAAATTTGAGTGTAGAAAAAAGGTTTCTGCCAGAACTTGATGTAGAGGCCAAACAGAAATATGAAAGCGTAAACAAAAGAGGACATGTTACAGGCAGGGCTTGAAATTATGAGTAAAGCTGCTTGGTGCGCATGGCAAAAGTATTACTTTCATCAAAAATAATTTATGAGCACTAAATTAGTAATAAAAAGTGTTTTTAATAAAGAGCCTGCATTTTTTGTCTACAGTCTACATTAACAAACAATAATAGCTGTAAGCCAGGGTGGCATCAGCCAGTGAACGGGCTGTTTCCTGTATGAAGGATTCATTTTCAGTCTGGGTGCAGCGCAGACGTGATTATCTCCAACCCTAACTGTAACAGGCTGGGACTGCAGTGGGAGCTGTGGGTGCTTTGGGATGGGAGAGGAGCCTACTGCAGCACTGCTGATCATTGACAAGAGTCAGAGAGGTACCTGCTTTCACACCAGTCTCCAAAAACAGCCGAAAAAGACACCAGAACAGTCACTAAACACATTTAAAACATGCGGCATGAGGACTAAATATTAATAGCAGCAAATGATCACTTCTTTCCATACTTACACAAGTTACTGTGGGAAAAACTGAGGTGCAGCGCTCTAATTATATGTGCACACGAACAAGGTATTTCATGTTCTGACACTCATGTACATACTGCAGTCAAACCGAGTCAAACATTACATGCTTATTGTTCACTACACTCTTCTTAAGTAGTATGTATGAGAGCACAACTGGTTTGAAATGGGTTTGAAATGGGATTAATCTTTGTAAACCTTAAATTGGGGGACTTTGAGAACACTTCACTAAACTGTGTTAAAATGTCCATTTTGCAGACGGTCCCTAAGCTCTTTGTCTTCTGTGTCACTTTTTCAGAGTTCAGAGTTTTTTTTTATTATTTCTGCTATGTGCTAAATTCCTTACCACACACACACATGCTGATATTTCCATTGCTATGACTTTAAAAGTAATTTTCTAAAAACAAAGTGTAGAGCTAATTGGCATCCATGACTTTATAGACCAGGTTTAGTGGTTACCATTCAGTGTCTGCTGGTTGAAGTTATCCAGCACTTTCAACAAACTTTATTTATTTTTCCCCCTCAGATTAAAATCTCTATGAAGATGACCTTTATGGTGAGGTACATCTTAGCTTAAGAGTTTGCTCTGTCATAACCAACACCTCATTTATTACTAACTTATTGGCACTGTTGACCTTGCTGATGGTGCAGCAGACACCAACAGTACATCAGCCATGTGACAGTGATGAAGGAATATCATATTAATGTATTTCCACAGAAGTCTTTAACTTCTTCTTTCTTTAGAGTGTAAACAAGTCTAAGTGCCTCATTGCTGAAATCCAGACACTACGAGGGAGTTTTGAGTGGAATAGACTTTTTTTAAAGCATCCATATAACTTTATTTGCCATTAAATCTAAATGATGAGCCATCACCTTTTCTACTTTCTTTCATTCTGTGTTAGTTTGTGGTTTCCCTCGCTTCACGCAGACAACCTCATTCACACATCACGCTGTATCTATCGCGCAGGCCGTGTAAATGTCATAATAATGTGTCTACTGTGTGCTCAGGAAAGCCTGGCACGCAGGCCCTCCCGTCTCCTCAAGTCATCTTGTCTTGTGAATGGGCTTCTTCACAACGCCTGAGGTAACTCCGGCCTGGGGGCTATGGGGCAGCAGGATAGACGCCATCAAGGTTAATTTCTGCAGTTGCATCAAGTGCTCCTTTCTTCTTTTCCCATGAAACTCCAGCCACTGTGTGATGCTAATGACGACGGTGTTGAGGGCAGTGACGAGGCGCAGGCTCATCGTCTCCTCATCTCTGTCATCACACTTGACACTTTCTTCTGTGTAATGTGCGTCTGTGTGTTCACACATGTGCGTCTGTGTGTTATGTGTATATAAGGGAAGCATTGTCATGGGACTAGCTCGCATCAGGGGGTGAAAGGCACAAAGAAGCACTCCTTTACACATAAGCACACATAATTTGCCTGTTTGGACACACAGACACACACACACACACACACAAAGCATTAGGGTGTCAGCTGTGGCAGAGTTCGTATAGATGTGCTGAGGGCTGGAATGCAGAGTTGTGGGGAAGGGGACGGTGGATCTGTATGATAGAGCTATAGCCTTAAGATAAAAGGAATTAATGATGGGAACGACAGTCAGAGCTGGAGAGAGGGGTTGGAGAAAGTGATAAGGTGTCATCCCGGTCCTGAATCCCCCCACAGCCCCCTTAACAAATCTCCATTGAAGGATGAAGGATGGGTCCTGGCATTGGCAGGAAAATATAATTCAGTTTATTCAAATTTAGTCAGACATCCTGAACTTTGGAGAAAATAATAGAAAGAAATAAACAATAGTAATGATAATAGTAAGCAGAAATGATTAAAGCAACATCACCTAAAAAGGAATAGCTGAAAATAGCTAAAAAGGTGAAGCAAAGAATAATGACCAAGAATGCTTTTCAACAAGCCCACACATGTGCTGGTAGCATTGTTTTATTATTTTATGACAGTTTACAACCTAAATATGTGTGTATAGATATAAAAATGTGACACACTGGAGAATTATCTTATTTTTACTTTACTACAGGCTCTGAGTATAATGACAGTTCATCCAGCTTGGAGTGTCCCAGCATCTGTCTCTCACCCCATCAAATCTGGACACACACAGTAGAAATAAGCTGCCTGTGTAAGTACAGTTGTTAATGTTAGCCCTTAAAGGACATACGGAAATGACTCGAATAACATCTGTGTGCTTTGTGCTTAGGTGTTCACAAAAATTGCACTTGTGATGTTATTCTAATATAAAACAATTAAAACACACAGAACCTATAA
>JBAMHV010000018.1:4812431-4824936 GCA_037177535.1 Pseudomugil gertrudae
GCAGCGGCTCTACTCTGAGTCCCTCCCGGATGGCCGAGCTTCTCACCCTATCTCTAAGGGAGACACCAGCCACCCTGTGGAGGAACCTCATTTCGGCCGCCTGTACCCAGGATCTTATTCTTTCGGTCACGACCCACAGCTCGTGACCATAGGTGAGGGTGGGAACATAGAGCGACTGGTACATTGAGAGCTTCACCTTTCAGCCTTCCTTCCGATTTGCTTCAACAGTGCCAAATGCAGGAAGGGGACTACAACTCAAAGGGCAGTGTGGGTTCAACACAGGTCATGGGCAGACACAACTTAAATATGTGTGCATAGGACGATGGCCAGCAGAACTGGCTTGTGGTCAGAAGGATGCTAGAAAAGTTCTGATGTACAGTGCATGTGAGGCGTTTTTGGTTTCCTGTCTCATTTTGTAGTTTCTCCTGTCTGTTTGGCTTTATATCCTGTACGTTAGTTCACCTGTTTGATTAGTAATTTCGTTTCACCTGTTTCCTGTGTATTTATACCCTCTGTTCATGTTGCTGCTTCATCAGTTGCTGTTTCTTAGTCTTCATGTGTTTGTTTGATCTCAGTTCTATTAAAGTTAAGAACGCCTGCATTCCTGCTGCCTTGTTCCTGCATTTGGTTCCACACGTCCATATCACTCCTCATCGTGACCGTACAAGTAAAAGGTTTGCACATATTTTCCTATTAACATTGAGCAGCTAAAGGCTGCTATGATTTGATACAGTTTCACATTTTGCTCCTAAGCAGTGAAAACAAAATATGTCGTTTGTTAAACAATAAATCAGTGAGTTTTCTTGTTTGTCTTATCTTGTCCATAATTTTTGCGGCAACGGTAGAGACAAGTCATTTAAAAAGGTGCAGTCTGTTTGACTAATTGCATTGCTAAAGCAAACTCGGAACAGCACAATGTTGCGACAAAGGGAATTACAAAGGGATCACTGCAACTTTGGCATGTGTTTCTCTTAGTTTCTTTCAATCCAAGTGAAAAGTTTGCAAGTCTTTTCTTAAATCTGCAGCTCCTCACAAACATCCAAAAAGCAAGAACACATTTGTCAATCATACTCATGTCTTCATTAAGCTGGTGTTACACCTGCACCAGGTTCTGCTACCGACACGCCCACTCCAGCCAGGCTCCTGCACAGCCAATCCCCTGATTATTGATCACATCCACCTGTCACCAATTCCCTCTCAAACCATATAAGCAGTAGCAGATCATTCAACCTCTGTTGGACCTCGTAACAGCAATAGCAAATTCCCAGTTCCCTTCCCGGTCTCGGCTCCCTTACCTTGCTTGTTGGCTTGTACACTTGGACTGGATTTCCCAGCTCTGCTTGCTCTCTCGACGCTGATCCCAGCCTGTTCCACTATGACTCGACCCTCACTTATCTGGTATTCCCTCGTTGGATCCTCCCTTTTCTGTCTACAAACTCTCTCCTGTATATTCTAAATTGTAATAAATCATTGTAAAATTCTGTTCTGCCTCTGAGGTCCTTCATTAGACCTGGGTTGGCTCTCACACCATTTTTTGCCCAATTTATGAGGCAGATGGTGCACCATGTCAAACCAGAGGTGAAGGGTTCAACCTTGGTTCAGCCTGTTACCCTCACTTGTGGGACCAATTTAGAATCACAAACTAACCTGCTATGCCCAATTTTGGATTGCGAGAAGAGATTCTAGTATCTGTAGGGGAGCCTACGCATCCATGGAAAGAACATGCAAACTCCACACAAAGTATCCATACAAGATTCAAACCACAAGCTTTCTTGTTTTGCAACTAGTGTCCTAACCACCCCACTAGTACCCTGCCACAGAGCCCACAGGTACTTCTTTTTACAGAAAGGGAAAGAAAAGTAGAACACGCATCATCCCCATAATACTTTAGTAAAAAAAAAGATGGGGCCCATCTGTCTCACCTCTAACTAACTTTGCCCATGTGCAAACACACACACACATTTACACACACTTAAAGGTAAAATGCTTCTGCGTTTACTTTGTCATTATCAAGTGACAATGACCTTGTGTGTGACCGCCACATTAAAATGTAATGTGTTTTTTTTAAGCAGGAGGGAGCAGGTTCTGTAAACGTCACTCAAAACTGCAGAGGTTTGGTAGGACAAAACAGACAACGCACTCTGACGGCACCTATTTTTTCTGGGAAGCCATCTTTATTTATTTTTTTTTCAGTTTGCTTTTCAGGGTTTTACCCTTGGCCCTGTGGCTGTGCAGCTGCCTCTCCACTAGCTCTCCACTCTTTTTAGCTATTTAAACCTTTTTTCTTTCTACTTTCTACTTTTGTTGTGAAGAAAGTGTGTTTTATACATACATTTGTTTTATATATACATTATCACCCATTTACTTAAGACCCTAGCACAAAACATAACACATCACTCCTTTGGGTGTCAACTCAACAGAATTATGGCTGTGGTGGTTATAGCACAGAGAGGCTGTGGTGGGTGTCCCTTATTTAACTTCTGAAAAGTGGCAACCCTAGAGACATGGCTAAACCACCTTGTACTGGATGCTAATGTGGACCTGCTGGGATTCACTGCCGTGAGAGCTGACAGACACCAAAGCGAGTGAAAAAGTAAAGGTTGGAGACTCATCGTGTATGTCAACAATCTCAATATCTCAATAAACAATGTAAAGACAAAGACAGTGTTGGCCGTGTTCTCAAACTGCTAGCTGTTAGCCTGCAGCCATACTACCTGCTGAGGGAGTTCAGTCATGTGATCACCATCTGTGTTTACATTCTCCGAAAGCGGACGCAGCCACTGCAAATGTGAAGATCCACTCTGTCACTGCAAGGCTGCTGACTCAGCACCTATTCTATGTATTTGTTCTTTGGTATTGAAGATTCTTCTAGTTTGTGTATGAGTTGCTGGAAACTGAATTTCCCTGAGCGAGTCATCCCAAAGGGATCAATAAAGTTGTCTTTTTTGAAGCTAGAAAGTGCTTTATTTTGTCTTTACAGTTTTAAACAGAAGAAGCAGTTAATACTGCAGCTGAGTTACTCGATCAAATTAAAAATATCGCTCAAACATGTAAGATTTCATGGAGCATTACAACAGCCTGCATTGTTGAGACTTCTGCAGCAGTTAGAAACATGGCTGCAGGGATTTTCCCCATTCATAAAAAGTTATTCAGTTCCATTCAGTTTAACAGTACAGCCACTGATTTGCATCATAAGTCAACTCAGGGCCCTTTAAAGAGAAGCTCAATAAGTTTACCACTAGTTAAACACAAACAGAGAAAGTGCCTTATCACTGATATGCCGATGACACTAATCTCTGTATTACTGTCACAGAGAGATGGAGATTCTGCTTTGATACAAAATACCGGGAGTTTGTTTGTTAGAGAAGGCTAATTGGGAGATGGCATACCTTCTTTTAGCACATTACTGTATCCCCTAGATGCAGACATTAACATTTTGCTCAATTATTAAAAAAAAGGCCTAATATACACCTTTAGAAAAAAAGTATGCTCTGCTAGGTATTTTAGAGTCACACCTGTCCCTGTGATGGGCTTTGATCTGTCCCTGTCTGATACCTGACAGCATCGAGGACAGCCTCCATGTCCCTGCAACCCTGAAGTGGACGAAGCAGGCTTAAATGATAAATGGCCAGTTGAAACCAGCTTTATTCTGCTTTTCAGGAATAATACAAAGAGAGCTATGTCCATATATCTGGATTAAGTGAAAACAAAGACTAAAGGTAAGACTGCATTTGACTGCTGTTTGTAAGAACAAGAATTACACTCCTAAAATAGTTTTATTTCAGTGGAGAACATTGTATGAATTGTATGAACATGAATGTTTAAATCTGAATAAATCAGAGGTAAGGCTGACACTATATTGTAGTGTGCAGAAAAAAAACAGATACACAGCCAGATACATACTCATGTCTTGTTCTTGAATTATATTAGAGCTGTTTTTATGCAGTGAGGCATATGTGCCATATAGTGATATGGGCCATCTTTTAAATGCTGTGTATTGTTGAGCACTGGGAACATGCTAACCTTTCCCGTTCACTGGTTGTCCTTTCATGGATCACTTTTGCTTGACTGTAAACCAGGAACACAATAAAAGATCTCTTTTTGGGAGATGTTAGGACCCAGAGATTCTGGTAATAACTATTTGACTCATCTTAAATTCACAGGGAAGCATAGGTTATTCCAGTATCTGACACATTATCTTTAACAACTGATTATATCTAATTGAGAACAGATTCTAAGAGAATAATTAACATTATTCATCTATTACACATTTTAATCTTGTACATTTTGCGTGCTGAAGTGAACAAATCTCACTGACAAACAGCTTTTTTTAGCCACCCAACATGGAATCTATGGAATTCATCCACAAATGGCTCATGCAGGGAAAATGCTGAATGAAACTGAAAAGAATCCACTACAGAAGTGTTATTTAATGAATGAAAGAGAATGAAAGCACTGCCATAGAGCTGACTGAGTCAATTGAATAGCTTTAAAAGAAGACACATGGGTTTCTTTAAGGAATGTAGCAAAGAAGATTTAAAAGAATTTCAGTGAAGTAGCTTTGCACTGAGCTACCTTGCATGTGCAACGGTGTGTCAGTTCAAGGGCCTGTCTTCGTGTAAATGAGCCTCTTTGTTTGTGTCCCTTTCTGCAAACCTAGCATTTCAAGGCACAAAAAGCTTCAGTTGTTTCTAATTTCTATTCATTCACTCTTAGAGAGCCTGATGAGTGTCAGAACAAGGATCAGGGATCAGTGACCGGGGGGATTGGCACTCTGAATAGTGCCATAGGCTGGATAAACATTCCTGAGATTTCTAAAAGATTTCTTGGAAGTTGCCATCCCAGCTAAATTTTGTAGGTCATGTGCTGAGAGGATGAAACAAACCTCTCAGCAAAAGCTGTGACGCTGGACCATAGCAGGTGATCACCTGATTAGTTAGATGGGATCGTAACAATCGCTTCCTGTGTGTTTTTGCCATTGAGTTTGGATTATGCTAGTTAACCTCTGTACAAAACGATCTTCCCTTCTGTTTCTCTGCTTCTATTCTTTCTTCAATCCCATAAACTAATGTGAACATTACTGTGAAGAATTAGCGACTTGGCAAAGCACTCCAGGACTCCAGCACAACCACAAAGTATATGTTTTGACTTTAAAGGGGCAATTCATTATTTCTACATTGTAGGAATTTTAAAAATGGCTATGTGAAAGACTAGAGGTGTAACTTTATCTGGAGCAGAGAGATCTACGTCTCTCTCCTTGTTGATTTCCAGCCCTGTGTTTACCGGACGGGTGTTCATGAACAGTCATGTGAATCGCTGCCTCCTCTTGGCCCTCCCTTCCTTTAAAACAGTACAGAAAGCACAAAAGAGACTACAGTTTGCTTTGGAACTAGAGTGAACTAAGAATGTAGACATTAAAAGGTACCTTGCACACAGTCGTTTACAGACGATGCACGTTGGGGGTTGAAGGAAGATATAGGGGGAAGTGTGGCTCATGAGACACTTCATTCTGGTGTACAGGCAGTTCACAATAGGAAATGTTGCAGTAAAATTATTTTATTTTTTGCACCTTTAAACATTTCTTCTTATGTTTAACTCTGAACAGATGGCCCGAGTTAGTAAAACGCAATACCACAAAAAATGTCCAGTCAGCCAGAACATGTAGTATGTAGCAACTCATCACATTGGCTCCATACTCCCACCAAAGAAACATCTTTTTTTTACTCCAATGTCGGCAGCTTATAAAGCAGTGCAATACAATGCAGCCCCCTGCATTCTCCAAGTCTGTAAATACTCATTCACTCTTTGACTCATGAGACGCTAATAAGGCTGATTTACGGTCACTCTTCTGACTCCATACTTTGGTGGGATTCAGAACAAGTACCTGCTGAGTTATTCTGAAACTGGGATTCTTCTATGTGGAGGAATAGGGCCGGTTAACAATGGAAACCCCCTTCAGCAAATGAGAGCTGGAGGACCTATCCGCCATCTGTGAGAGGAAAGATGCCTGAGGGGTGTGTGTCTACAGTGTTTTGTGTTTCTGAGACTTTGGACATTCGTCTTTGTCAGAGCGTATTTCAGTGAATCCTTTGTTGTTTACATACCTTGTGCAGGTTTAACATGGAGAAGACAGATGTGCATGGTAACCATTTGCATTTTCAGGCTCTGTGAGTACTGTTCTGAAGGTTTCATATTGCTACTCTGGTTAATACAGTTGCATTAATGGACAGTGGTGAGTGTGTGTCACACATACCATAAAAAATAGAGTCACAGCAGTACAGTGACTATTATCCTAACAGCAAATGTATAAAAATAGAAACTAAAGTTTCCTCTGCTTATTGGTTTTCTAATGAAGAATTTCAGTTTGTTTCCATCTGTCCACTACTTCCCCTCAACAGAAGGCCACACACACAAAAAAGCCAGGTTGTTGAATGAAAACAAACAAAAAACAGCCAGTGGTTTGGTTTCTGTGCCAAAGCCTGCAGTCACACATCCACTGCTGCAGCACAGCCAGTCTCCTGATATGCATGTGTGAGCGCATATGAAGGAAGATTTGTGGGAGTGACAGACAGAAGATACAATTTAACTCTGCAACTCCACATTTTTATGGCAACCGCTGACCACTGTCGATGGAGCTGATCATTTGAGAAAAATGTTAAGAATTTTCCTTAAATACACAAAGAAAAGGAAGTCATGACACTTCAGATAAAAAAAGGTTTCATGGGATTTTCAATGACTTCTGAAAAGTATACAGCACTAACATAATTCCTTGCACAACATGTTTTCTGAGGCTTGATCGTCTACAGGAAGTGTTTAGAAATACAATGTTTAGAGAATCAACACCATGACTGTCTTTATACAGTAAACATGAAGCTACACTGAGCAGCTTGTAAGCTCTACAGTCAGCACATCTGCTAAAAAAAGATAAACTAACCTGGTTGAAGTGACATTTACCACCCAGTACTTTTCATTTATTCATTCATTCATTTATTTTTAAAGTGGGGCTGTGTAAAGTACTTACACGTAGTGTCTTGCCTGTTGGAAACAGCAGTTAGCTGCAACCGTGGAAGCTAAATGGTCAAATTCCATTGGAACAAATACTTGACATTTATATTCAGGAAAAACCTAAATAATTGGGAATACCATACACAAATGTTACATATTTGCAAAAGTAGTGTCTAACAATAAGTTGTTCAGCATGTTCACACGACTCGTGATTTCTTAGTTGAGATATGTTAGCCGCTGTGGATGCATTGACTTTTAGCAAAGCAGAGGCCCTTTTTGTTAAACACACTAGAAACAAAGCAAATAGTAACAAGCGACATGCATATCATACCTGGACATACAAACACTCTGTACAAATGCAGTTTTTTGCACAATGCATACATTGCACATTTTACAGCCCTACGTGTACAGTATATATTCATCTTAGTCTGTTATTTTATATTTTACTATAACTTTTTATACTTTGTCTGCTGCTCTTTCTATTGTTGTTGGGCTTGCACCTGAGACCAGGGTAACGAATTTCGTTCCAGCACATGTACTTACATGCACTGTATATACATGCGTTGAAATGATAATAAAGAACCGTGAACCTTGAAATAGTTGGATATAGCAAGAGAGATAGTGTAAACCCTACTATGAATAGCATTTGCTTCTATAAAACATTGCTTTGTAGCTTTTCTCTGAGCTACTTTCACGTGACTATGCTAGCTAGGTATCTGTGTACACTGACGACTGCAGTAAGTACGTTTACATTATACAGACAAAATCAAACCTATGTTAGACTAGTTTCAGGTTCAGGTTTAACTAGGTCAAAACTTGATTGATGGCTATTTACTAAAATTGATACGAAATGGAGCTTCTCAAAGCCAGACTGACTAACTCACTAATTACTAATAATCACAAATCATTTAACTAGAATCAAACTACTTGAAGTGCTGTAGTTTCATCTGTTTGTAAAAAGTATAATAAGGAGTGTGCATTAACATAACTTTATTTGCAAAAATAAAAATAATGGGTTCCACATCCCTTGAGGCAGAATGTTTTTCCTTCCTGTTAAATGCAAGCATATGGATGATTGAATCAGTGGGAACTTGGTAATATACTCATACTTTACTCATGATGCAAAGAGATGCACACAGCTTTCTATGGTTAGTCTTTGTTATAGCTTTTTCTCCCCCTTCTGTGTATTGGTCAGGAACTGTGGAGCACACTCCAACTCCTTGGACCAGGGATCACCAACTCAGGTCCTCGAGGGGTGATGTCCTGTGGGTATTTAATGCTTTCCTACTGCGATGCCTGATTTAAATAAAATTGATCTCCGACAGTTTTTTGTCAAGTTCTGCACAAGCCTGTTAATGACCTACTCAGTGACACATTCAATACCTGCATCTCAGGACTGGAGTTAGTATGTGAATAATGGGAGACTAGCACAGTGTATGCGAATGAAAGTAATTTGATTTTGTGACACGGTTACCGTATCACCTTATTTTCTTTTTTTTTTTAAATCACACCAAACTGATCAAACTGATTGATATGGGAAGATATGGAGACATTAGTGAGTCATATGAAGGGACCGTACTGGGAAAAATCCAAGAATAATTCCTAGCTGATCCGAGTGTTGATGATTTTTTTTAACTACACATCATATACACATCAAATTTGCACAGAAACAGAGTTTCATTCACCATCTAAAGTTTTAATATCAGGCTCTCTTTTTCTTTTGGCTTTCTTATATTCATCATACAAGTCAAATTTAGTTTTTCCCCCCAAAGTTTTACCTAAAATACCAAATGTGATGAAGCTATAAAGTAGAGTCATGAGATGAAATGAAAGACGTGCTTCAGTGTAGTTTTTATTTTTTGCTTGCAGTCTTTACAGTCATTCACATTTTAGGACAATAGCATTCAAAGCTTGGAGAAAGTAGAAAAACAAGCACCAGCATTTCAGCCGACATGCTTTACAGCTGTTGACTGGTGAACTTGCTGTAAAATTTAAGGGTGATGACTTCTATTCAGTTCACTGAGCTGATCCAGTGTAGCATCAGTAACATATTGACATGTCAAGATGAGGAAGATCCATCTGGATGAAATGGTCAACAAGGACTTGGATGTCTGACTCTGGCTGAGTGAGATGTTTATCATGTGTAAAGATGTGAGATGAGTCAAGCATTTGCTGCCATCAGGTGTGAGTGATGCTGTTTGTACATCTTTAAGCCAGCTTAGCCAAGTGTGTCACAGCAATTCTGCTTCTGATGGGAGCTACAGACTTAAACACAACAGGATATCTTTCTTTTAAATTGGAAAAACATATTAATCTATCAAATAGTTTATATCTGGAAAACCATTGTGTAGAGATAGGAATACCTCCTATTAAGTGAACAAGATGAAGATTTAGCTTAGAACTGTCCTGCAACAGGTAGGATGAGGTGATGTGCTCAGTCTGGATAATTGCACGCTTACAATCATTATTGAAAAAATCCTTTTATTTGGATACGTTTTCACCTGTCAGCTTAATCAATCCTGACCACTTTTCAGTCTCAGCAGACATGTGACTTCTCCAGTACATTCAACACCATTAAGCTGGCTCCACTGGGCAAGAAGATGACATTGATGCAGGTTGTCTTCCCCCTTGTGTTCTGTTTAGTTAGTCTGTTAGTCAGAGCTTCACATGGGGACCTTCTTCTTCATCCATTACACCAGCAACTTCCGCTACTGGTCAGCGACCTGACCCCTTCAGAAGTTTTCTAATGACTCTGCAGTAGTTGGATGCATGACTGAGGATGATGAGGAGGAATGAAGAAAAAAAACTGTGGTGGGCAACGTTTTCATGTGGTGAGAGCAGAAACATCTGCAGCTCATTGTGGCAAAAACCAAAAAACTGGTTGTGCGGAGGTCAAGTCCACCAGAGATCCCTTATGAGCACTGCAGAGGGCTAAAACCACCTGGGAGTGGTCACTGAAAAAACACAAAACATACGGGAGGGGTTAAACTGTTTATTCTCTGAAGCGTCTCAGTTCTGCCGGATTGTGCTCAGGATATTTTTATGTATCTGCTGGTCAGAGCCAGTCTAGTTCTGCTTGGTTCTGGGGCAGTAGGCTCCAGGTGGCTGACACCAGACGAACCAATAAATGTAGTGGTAAAGCCATTCATGTTGTGAGTGTGCAGACTTTGAGGGTGGTGTCAGAATGAAGGATGCTGAACAGCCCTTCACACCCTGCCCACAACATACTGGACAACCTAAGAGCAACAGTCTGGTTTCATCTCAATGCAAAACAAAAGGCTACAGGAAACCACTCCTTCCTGTGACCGTCAAACCACATAACTGCCCTGTACATTAGGTCTGCATCATAACCTTTTGGTGATATATATATTTATTAAATGTCTGGATGGAAGGAATAAACATATGACCGTTGACACTGAAGTGCTTTGGGTGTTTTTGGAACATGCATCTGGCAGATGACCCAGAGTTCAGCCCACAGCAGCTCTCTGTGTTACTGTTTTGCTGCAACACACTATTCATTTTGAATTGACTTCTCTGATGCTTACCACCGCTGGTATCAGTATAATGTAAACTGTATAAAACTTCATTTGTGCTCAATATTAAATATGCTCATGGATGTAGTCAGAGATTTCTGTCCACCCACAGTGAAGTTGTCCGTGGACATACCGTGTCATAAATGAGGCTTCATTGTGCAGAGGACAATTCGTGATGCTCTTATGGATTCTGAGACCATGTGAAAATGAAAATAAACTGCAAGCGAAACAGACGAGGAGTCCAAAAATAGAATAAAACCAGGTATTAAAAATTCAGGAAGCACAGATGCTTCAGAGCCAGTGATTTAACAGAAAATACAGAAAATAGAAACTTTTGTTGACTTACACTACTGCCATACAAACAGTTTGTGTCCCAAGAACATTTCAGGATTTTCATGAAAACACTGACAGAATATTGTTTACATGAGACAAACTACAGCCCACCCCACCCCCCTCACACTGGAACAAAATAAATAAGCCTACTTTGATGCATTAATCTGGGCCTAACTAGGAAAATCACTGAACTCCATCTTACAATTTAGAGCCAGTTACTTAATTAAGTTTAAATTAGAATAGTCATTTTCATATAGAATTAGGTGTTTTACATGATCACTTTTAATCTCTTTAATGCAAATTTAACGTTTATTCTAAATTAAATAAATTTAAGCTCTTATATAAATGTTGCTAATGTTTATTCAGTAACAACAAACAAACAGCTCAGGTGTAGTGAGGCAAAAACTCAGGCTTGGAGAAGGTGCCTCAGTCAGGAACAAAATAATCTCTTCTGTAAAAGGAAAAGTAGAACACTAATATACCACACAGTGACTGAAGCGCTTCACTCTGTTGAATGGCACGAGTTGTATTGCAAAGATGTGGACTGGAGCCTGTAGACTGTAGTAGGCTAGCTGAGTGGACTGGAGCAGGGGAGTAGAATCTCCCATCAACACCATATCCAGCAGGAAATCTGAGCCACGAAACAAAAAAAATCAAAACAAAGAGGCAAAATAAAATAAAAGCAAAATATAACAGAAGATCTCTGATTATTTGATACAACTCATCTTTAATGGACTTATTGCTTCCTGCTCTGCTTGGATATGATGACCAGTTGGGGCCTGTTCATTTATGCTCCTTTGGGCAAACCACCTTTGTCTTGTGGTCCATGATAAGCTGCTTTCGTATTAACTCGTTCTCGTGTTTTTGCTTCAGGGGTAGGACATTTCAGCCTTGGATTTATGCTCAATGACGGCGTATCTCTTCTGGCTGGAGTTGACAACCTGAGCCAGGATGAGGGACATTTCTCAGCCTCTTTCTTCAAACCATCACAACCTATTTTCAAGCTGTGCTGCCAACTTTAGGAGGATAACTCAGTTTCAAAGGAAGCCTCCTCAGTAACTTTGGCTAACCTGAATGTCATACCAACCCCCCCACACCTAGTCTTGTCCAAAAACATTTATGTCAGTCTTTGATTAGGTGCCTTGCCACACAAGAACTCCAAAGACGTAACTTAATAACTTCATTGATCCCTTTGGATTGACTCCCTCAGGGAAATTTGGTTTCCAGCAGCTTATACATAAACAAAAGAAGAATCTGCAATAAAAAAACACAAACAAACATAAAATACAGAATAGGTGCTGAGTCTGTAGGGTCTGCGTGGATCTTCTCATTTGCAGTGGCTGCATCTTCTTTCGGAGAATGTAAACACAGATGGTGATCACATGACTGATGGATTGTGGCACCTTCGATTCTCCAGCTGAGCCTTTAGCTTAGCCGCGGCCTTGATGCCCCTAAATCTCCTCCTCAGCTTCATCGGGATCTCATGTTATATCCCGGGTTGGCCTTTTGTGCACAGAGCTAGAAAGTTAGCAGTTAGCTGAGCTAGCAAAGCTAACAGTTCTATTTTGTATAGGCTTCGCCCTTTAAGGCTATCGCTATTGGGTTTATCCCATTGCGCGCATGCGCAGCACTGA
>JBAMHV010000018.1:4862710-4878545 GCA_037177535.1 Pseudomugil gertrudae
CCATCCATCCATCCATCCATCCATCCATCCATCCATCCATCCATCCATCCATCCATCCATCCATCCATCCATCCATCGTGCTTATTGCAATAAAGGGTTTTATTTCCTTTTAATCACATGTGTGTTTGTGTGTTTTATTGTTTTATTATATATTTAAAAATATTCTAAAACATGAACTTGTCAATTTTAATAAGATAAATTGTAATAAATTGCAGTAAATATAAATTTTAATTATTTTTTGTAACATCATTTTAAACAACTAGGGCAGCCTAAAGCTGTTAAATAGCTTAAAAATAATAAGTGCTGTAAAAGAAAATGTGATTCAACCCAGTAAACATTAAATTGTTCTGTTAGACTTGTGTTTCTTAAAATAAATCATTCCAAATATTTTTTATACTTGTTTTCTGCATCTTCACTTCATTTCATCTGCAAATTGCTGCAGATTTGCAGAACAAGCCAAAACTTACTCCATCCATTAACCCTTATTTTGCTATAAATCACAGCAGGGTAAACACAAGTAACAACAACAATTAATAAATTGGATCATAAATCATCCTAATTGTTGAAGTGAAATAACATCATTTGAAACAAATGCTGCAAGATATTGCAACAGGAAATTGTAAAATAATGTCAGGATGAGAGAAAGGCAAGCCATGGTGAGCTTTGGTTACACCTGAACCTGCAGACTA
Organism: Pseudomugil gertrudae; assembly: GCA_037177535.1. NCBI lineage: Eukaryota > Metazoa > Chordata > Actinopteri > Atheriniformes > Pseudomugilidae > Pseudomugil > Pseudomugil gertrudae. Next base: position 4,863,400 of record JBAMHV010000018.1, read on the forward strand.
ACCAGATATACACAATCTTGTAGTTGAGGAGGAAATGCTTGCTGATATCACTGATTTTATTTTTGTAAAATCAAAATGAAAGCACACATGCACTTTACACACTTACACACACACCACAAAAGGTTGACAAACCAATAGGCTAATTGGGAGCAGAAGGTCACATGGCTCATTTTTCATCTGATGGATGTATGGAAAAAAGCGTCTGACCACTCCTAACACAACCAGTGAGATGATTTCAGGCAAGGACTGGGCTTTATGATGACCCAGTCAACTATAAATGGATGCTGGGAGATGCAGACTTCAATAATGATAAATATTTTAGCTACTGGACACCCATTGAGCCAGATAATAAAGGCTCCAATGAGAGCTGTGTGGTGATGCTGTATAATGGGCAGTGGCGTGATGAAGACTGAGACAGATCGTCCTCCAGTTTCCTTTAATGGTACGCAGACTTTTACCAAAATGATGCTATACTCAATTTATCTCATTAAAATGGTTTTTTGCACTTTTAAAACACATCTAACTGTACAAAATGTATCATTTGTTATTATATATTGATACTCACTTTAATTAGTTTCATATGTGAGTTTCATCCTCTGACATATTCAGCATAATGTCACTGAGATTAGTATTTGAATCAGCAACTCTCTGTGTTAAAGCCTTGACTGTGTTGATTGCCCTCTGCTAAACAACTGATAATAAATCTGTTTCCTCTAAATGAGAGAGCCTGTTCATACTTTAGGTTGATATTCACCAGATTCCCTCTTAGCTGACCTGGATGGGTCAGCCTCACCGGTCATCATTGTTTATAGTTTTACAACTTGTATCTGGTGCTAGACTCCACTAGGCTCCAGAGCAATCTCTTTGTTTCATCCTGACAAGATATATGATTATCGATGACGTGGGAACGAGTCTTCATAAGTCCCAGCTTGTATGTTCATTGTCAGACTCTCTGCCTGACAGACCTCTGAACAGACTCTCAGGAATTGCAATTCCTTTACTTTGTACTATTTTCCTTGTCTCAATAAACCTGTAATCATTTTCACTTTTACAACCAGACTCCTCATCCTTGACAGAGAAGTTTTTGCCTCAACAATTCATATGTAAAACACTTCAGAGATTATTTAATAAGGACTAAAGCTCAGTATATAGGTTATCTAATGTATTCTTTGTTTATTTTCCAGAACAAAGTGCTCCCAAGTACGACCTTCATGACTTGGAGCAAGGCTTTGGATTATTGTAGGGCCAGCTTCACTGATCTTGCAAGAAAAAAACAGTATGTGAAACTTTTTTCCTCAGAGTATAAGGTCAATATTTGCATAGATGCAGTTAGATATTAGATGCATGCTGCTGCTCCTCTTTATTTCTAGCATATTTTTTTGGCCAGCAGAATACTTTTGAGTTTTAATAAATAAATATTGCAGGGAAAATTCTCCAGTTAATAGTTTTCTCATTTTTCTTTGTTTTTACAACTCTTTTAACTGCAAAGTGCCCTAAAAAATATGTTTTATAATGATATAAGATTAGCACAGGGAAACATTCAAAGCTCAAAATAATTCTGCAGATTTCTAGATACATTGAGGTAAAATAAAGATATTTTAGATGCTTTATCACTCTTTCATATTTTAAATTTAGAGCCAAACATTTTCCCATTGGATTTAATAGTGTGTCCAAAAGCCTATATGCACTTTTGACTGGTAGTGTAGGCTACACATGTGCACCACTTGGTTTCAGTTTGCCTTTACCAGTTCCTTGTCATTGCTTTCTTGTTTAACTTTGCTCCAGTGTTTTTGTTAAACATTGTTTTCCTGCATCCTGACTGCCTTCTGGGCTGCATATTTCTCACCTCCACCCACTTCCTGCTACTTCTGGTCTTAGGTCACTGTTATCATGGAATCAGTAAAACAGCTAGCATGTGCCTGGCTAATCTGGTGCTACTTCAAACCATGAAAACTTTGCTTTTAGGTTTTTTATATCGTCTCCAAACAAAAAAAAGAAACCTTCAGAATAGCTAAACAGTTCTTGTTACAAAAACAGTTATCCCAGGCGCCGCTGTCTGTTTATACTGATGCTAAGCTAAATACTGGCTGAACTGAACCTAATATCTGTTCCTCTCTGTTTTTAGGTTGAAAAAAGTGGGCCTGGTGTGTTTATAACAGAAATTAATATCCTTTAAATAAATACAAATAAAACATTTTCTCTACTTTTACTCTCATACACAGTGTCCCGGAGGTTTAGCTAACTGTGACTGAGCAAATGATTAAAATCCTTGTAGCCTATTTCTCTCCACAAATGCACCAACATTTCCTTTTTATCTGTCTTCTGTTTTCTTTATCAAACGTAAATAGTAACTGGTGGCTTTTATTTATTTAGCATTAAATAAAGACTGGTTGTACTAAAATCTACACACTAACACAAGAAAAAGAAACATGTCTGAAAATGTACTGTTGGAAGTAGAAATATGGATATTTTCTTAACTTCAAGACCCTTTACCTTTGGTTTAGAAGTGGGGAACACAAACGTTATATTTAACAGAACAGTGAATTATGCATATTGACAGATGAGAGACTAGCTGATAAGAGAATAAGTTAATGCACATGGGAATGCAATGTTACTGCTGAAACAATATATTCAGAGCACACTGTCAGCTGACATCTTTTCTGGGAAGACTTGCTTCTTTCAGCAAGAAGCTGCTTCATAATTAAAAGACTTTAGATACTAGCACAGAGTTGTTCCTTCAATCTACACCAGTCAGTAAAACCATTTTGCACACTGTGCAATTTAAAACTTGACCAGAGCAAACTGAAGAGATAAGCAGCTAAAATACCATATCAGACAAAAATAAGAAAATGTTTAATGATATTTAAAACTACAAGCCAATAAACTCAGTTTCAGATTAAAAAAAATGTGCCTTTCTTCCACCTCTACTCTGAAAATCATCACCTTAAAAAAACAGATGACAAATATAAATAGAGTTTAGATCTGTTTCTGGGGATATTAATCACTGGACAGAATGGTTTTATTTGTGGATTTGTTAAAGCAATAAAAAACAAAAAGAAAGAGGATACAAATTCCAAAGCTATTAAATAGGATTTGGAGCAAGTGATGGACCTGTCCACCTGTGATGGACCGGCAACCTGTCCAGAGTGTACTCCGCCTCTCGCCCAGTGATTGCTGGAATAAGCTCCAGCTGCCCCCTTCATTGGAATAAGCACCACAGATAACAGATGGATGGATAGGAGCAAGCCAAATATTACTTCGGCTTATTAAAATTAATTTTCACTGAAACGTCTTGATATTAATGGCCAAGCAGGGAAAAACACACTCGGCACACATGCAGTGGTTTATCGGTTGTTGTTGTATTACTGCAAAGCACATTCTTATTCTGTCTACTTTACTTTCTGTTCCCTGCCTCTCATTCTGTAATAAATCCCTCTTTATATGATTTCTAGGTTTTCTTTTATCCATTGCCAGGTCATCAGGCACCTCCGTACTACCATCATCTGCCTCCAATGGATTCTTGAATTTTTAACAATATTTAGGATTTACATTATTGCAAGTATCCACTTAATTCTTATGTAAGGAACTTATTTTTTCTTGGGAGAGGAGTGCTGTTTTGATGGTTTGATAATCTTTAATATTTCTTTGCAAAATGCATCTGATCTGACAAAGAAAAAACATGTAAAAAGTAATCTTGACTGATGTGAAAGTACTAAATATTCCCAGAGGCTCTTTATGAGGATGTACAGATGCATAATTTTTTTTATTCTAAGTTTAAGTTCTTTGAGAAGTTTGTTTTCTGTTTGGATAAATGGATGAAGTGCAGGCTGTCTCGATTTAGGGTCTATGCACTGCGGATTGCCCTGGTGTAGCTCAGCTCATGTAGTTCACTGAGGCTGCTTACTGTTTGTGAAACGCGACAGCTTATCACACCATACTACTGTCCTCCAGTCCCGTCAAAAAGTTATTTATCAAGGTATTCTATTTCTTTCCGGTATTTCTTACAGTTAAATTGATAGTTTTAAACTCCAAACTGTATCAGAAATTTTACTTAATTTTTTTATTTACCTATTCCTTTAAATGTAAAAAATTCTTTGCACTTTATTAACCATTAAAAAGTCAATGAATATAAAATGTAACATTTCACTGCCATTAGTTTATTTGGCTTTGTCACATTTCTGTTAAAGTGAGCTAAACTAAATAAATGTCTCTGATCAGAGGTGCGGACCCAAATGCAGGAGTCAGAGACACGAAGGAATGCAGAAAATGTTGAAAACAATAAGTAGCTGACACAGAAACAGAACATCTTATATGTATAAATACACCAAAAACACAAAACACCAGTGGAATTTGTAAACCAGCTGAACAGGCAGGGAACAAAGTAAAACGGGAAACAAGAAAAAAAACTACAAAATAAAAGAATCCAAACTAAAGACTACAAAATAAAAGTCTAAACCCTGAAAATAAAATGTAGCTACTCCTCAGCACTCGATTGCGGCTTATTCACCACTGTGTTGTGTAAAGTGAATAATGGGAGAAACAAGGCGGTAAAAGATGCACCAATAGTGCTTTGCTGCAAGCCAAAGGAAGCTTGTTGGGTGGAATCAGAGACCATGCTTGATGCATCACTGTGACATATGGAGATGACAGTACAGTCCTAAATGAGCCCATACAACATAATCTGTAAGTCCCCTTCTTCAGACATCCAAAAGATTGCTTAAGATTATTTCTTGATTTTTTGTCATTGTTCATTGTTAAGTGCTGTTCTATTTTTCAGCATTTGTAATCTGTGTCTGGTGTATGGATTCCTCTGCTGTGGTCAGAACAGGTAAATATAGTGGTCACCACTGCAGTCTCACAGCATGAAGGTTGCTGGTTTGAGCCACAGCAGGGGGATGGCTGTGGATCGACCAAATGACTGTAGGAAAGGTGATTTTGTGTCTTAAATCTTTGTTCTACTCTTTTACACACCATCATATGTCAAAGACAAAGCAGGAGTCTCAGATTAACAGATTTTCAGTACAGCAAAGTCATCTTAGTAACTTTGTAGAGAGCTGTCTACAAAGTAGCTTCTGCACTGCAGTCTTCATGACTCCATGACATCTCATTTTATATTCTAAACTTTGAATCAGAACATAAGTAAAAAACTGTTTTTTTCAATCTGAGTAGGTAAAAATATCATTTCCAAACAATTTGGCATCAACAGTGAGAGAAATTATTCACAACTACATTCCCTGTAACTGGCCACCTAAAGTTAGACCAGTTACATGACAGACTACAGAGCTCATTACACATGTTAAATGTCAATGTTTAATCATTGAGTTCTGCAATCAAGTTGAGATCATTTTCGGTTCCGTGCAGAGGCAATATGCCTGGCCGAAATTTGTTCTCATGCCAAACACTACATGTGGAAACAGCAACCGCTGCATCTTAAGGGGGAGGCATTGTGGGTAAATACAACCAGAACATACAGATGTGAGACAAAAAGCGGCCGTGGCTGTGAGGAACGTCTTCGTGTGAGCTGTGGATGAACACAGTAGCACACACAGTTCTGATAGAAATATTATCAGTCCAAGACCGCTATGATCCATGTTGGCTTTTATCTGATGGAGGAGGAAACTGTTCTGCACCAACAGACTTTCCTTTGTGTGTCTTGTAATCTCCTTCAGTGATTCTTCCTGCCTCTCACAAGGAGGGAAGTGTGTTATTTAAAAGGTCAGGTTGGTTGAGTCTAGCAAATTCTCCTGATGTAAAAATGCCCTGAGGCCTCAAAAAACTGGAATATGTCAAGAAGATTCGGTCAAAATGTTCCTATAACAGCATGGGAGACTGACATTATGCTGAAAAAACAAAACAAAATGTAACTTAAACATGACTGTATTCCCTTAGATGGTTAGAATAACTCCTAGCAATATAGAAAATGTTCCAGAATATTCTGTGTGCTATGAGACATCTAGATGTCTCTTTCACGTTAGATTTTGAGCTGAATAAAGAAAAAGTCCCTGCACTTATCCTTAAATCTGCTTTATGAAACTGCACGAGTGTGCTGAAAGGTGTCAGCTTGCGTCAAAAGTGTTCAAAATAGCAATTAAGACACACAGCATTTCACTTACACATACACACATGTAGAGGAATGGAGAAAAAAACAGGAGCAGCAGCAACACAGTAATTCAGCCATGCTATCGGCCGGTGCAAGACCATCTTTTGCAACATCCTAAATGAGTTTTTGTGTCTCCCACAGCAAGATGGAGCACCGCTGATAAAGCTGAGCCGTGGGCCTCGGCTTTCTAGTTTACACGGGCACTAAATCAGTTTGTCTCCTGCACTGCTGTCAGCTGAAGATGCAATGGAAGGAAGAACTGGAAACAAAGAGAATGCTATGAAATGGTAGAAACCTTGTCTGATGTGTGTATGCTGGTGTGTTTGGTGCAATGCAGGTGATTGGTGAGGTGCCTGAAATGCCCACTAAAGTGACTCTAACTGTGGGCAAATTGGAAGATACATCAAAACAAGTGTGTAGTCCAAATACCTTTCATGTGTGAGGACTCGAATTAAAGTTCTGTTATGAGGAAGTGACTCCATTATGATGTTCAGTTGTTCTGTAGCGAGGTGTAGGAGTACCGCCTGGTTTTGTTTACAGAAAAGCTGGTCTGAGAACCCAGTTTGATGGACATTTGCTCCATCGATAACTATGTTATCTTAAAAGTAATTAACTATCTTAAGTTTTTATACTTTTTTTTTTACAAATTCCATAAAATTCCCTTGCACATTGTCATGTGTTGCATTGCATCCTGGGTAATGATAGCTGGGTTGATACCATAAAGACTCAATGTTTTCTGTTTGAACTAAATGAGATAAAAGAAGATGAAGAAATCACTGGAATACACTTAAAGATGAAGCTGAGCAGAAGGATAAAGAGAGCGAGCCAAAAAGCTGGCTATTTGTCCATCAGCTTGCCGGGACAAACTTGAGGACAGAGCGAATGCTGCTAAGATCTTTCTGTGAGTTCACGGTAACAATCCAGATCAGCCTGATTCTACTACACACCATGAGTTAAAAGTTTGGACATCATTACACGTTATATTAGAATATAGTTATACATCATGATAGTACTATGATAGTATGATACACACCTTTAGATCAAAAAGTTACTGTATTACGCCATTTTTTTTTTTATAAATAAACAAACTAGGCATTTTTATGTGTCATTAATAATTAATTTAATAAAATAGTTGTTTTTAGAACTTGTTGGCCTTAATTTGCTCAACATTTTAGAATAGCAAATGCAAACAAAGCTTTATTCCCTTTAATTTGCACTATATTAATTTTAACACAATCCAACTTAATTCAAACTTATTTATGAAACACTTTAACGTTTATACAGCATATTTAGGTAAACACTGAAACAACTGTAATCCGGCTATAAAACAAATATCTATTCTTGGATTTAAAAGCAAAAATAGTCTTTTTGCCTTTATATAAGTTCTTATGATAGTCCACACGATCACAGTTTCTGGTATGCTTAATAAATAATTTGATTCTCTACCATGCATAAACTCTGGGACAAATGTGGCAGCACAAATACAACCGTGGACAAAATTATTAGTGACCTTCGGTTAATGAAAGAAAACCTCACAATAGTCACAAAAATTACTCGAATCTGATAAAAGTAATAAATAAAAATTCTATGAAATCTAACCAATTAAAGTCAGTCACTGCTTTAAACTATGCTTCAATAAAAATATATTAAAAAATAAACTCATGAAATAGGCCTGGACAAAAATGACCAAAGGTTAATCTGTCTGTAAGTAACCAGATTGGGTTAAAACCATAGTTTTTAACCTGATCTAATCTGTATTTCATTTCCTCTTTTTTATTCACAAACTGTGGTTGCTAAGATAAATACCTTTTCTCCCTCTTTTAATCTGCATTTCATCTGCAAGCCATTGATGGCTCAGGAAATTCATTCCAGCTGACACCAGCTCGCTCACCATTAGACCTAAGCTGTTCTCCAACCCACTCTGTTTCATTTGTGCTCCATAATGTATGTTTAATGACATCCTTTAATTGCCATTTAGACACGTGGTTGTCATTTGGAATCATCACTGTCAAGGCTGATTGCGTCTTCAACTGAATATTGGCTCAGCGTACATGCTCATTAAGGGATCGAGTTAGTAAAGTTGAGACTGGAAACAAATGGTGAGCTGGCAGTCAGCAGAGTGCATGCTGCCAAATCCCCTCAACTCCAGTTGGGTTCATTTGAGATATCAGTAGCTATGCAGCTAGTTAACTATCTTTTAGAACAATATAAGCTAACTCTTTGCAGCAACGTGGATAAAAGGAATCAGTTTTCCACTTAAGGATCTAATTAGTGAGAGCAACATTTTCCTGACATATGTCAAAGGGATCAAACTTTATTCCTTTTTGTCTTTATTTGAATAACACTGATTTGCTATTAAACATCATTTCTGTCTCTGTCAAACATACCCAAAGACAAAATGCAGCTTTCCTGCAGTGATTCAGACACTGCTGGGTTCATGACTAGTCATTAACCGTGATGTAATTAAGCCTCATTTCACTGCATTTCACACAATCCTATCTGATGAGTGCTATTCTGAGCCGTCACCCCGCTCAACCTTTACACTTCAAAAGCCACTCCGTCATCGTTGCTAAAAGTCACGCTGTGAGGTCCTTTTAAATGAGATGTAAGCGGCGTGCAATCTGTGTCTTTGTCATATTTCACTCGCTCACAGTTGGATGAAGAAAACACCATCTGACAGAAATGAGGCTTTTCTTCTTCTTTCATATTTTTCAATAAAGCTGTCAGATGCACGAGTCAAACGGCCTAAACTTCTAAGTTTTTAAGCAACTAGGGGGGTATTTAGGTAACTAAAGAGGAAAACTTTCTTACATCATGCCAGGATGTCATCTCACACACTCCTACTTATCTGTGTAGCTTGTATGAGGCACACCTTTGAATATCAGTAACAAACATCTGTTTGCTGTTGTAGACTTAATGCATTTCCAGTACTGTTTCAAAGCATTTACAGAGGGATTATTTTCTATCTTTTGATGCGTTATTTTATGAGTCTCTGAAACTGATAAGTTTGGATTCTTCAGTTTTTACTAAAGGAGACGTTGTCCATACAAAACATAATCAGGCTGCCAAATAAAGGTTATTTAGTTGTTATCGTTGTTATTATTGGAATCAATGTGGATACTGTCACATATGTGAAATCTTTGTGGCTTTGATTTTAAAAAACAAAAGTTATTGATGAGACGTTGCTTCTTCTTTGTTTGCTGTTTTTTTGTGTTTTGTTTTTTTAATTTTTTTTTTATTTTGACTAAAGTCTGAGATCTACTGCTGCAAACTGTGTGCAGACATTTTGCAAATGCACCTAATCAGGTCTAACCTTGTGTGGTACATCAACTTCCATCCTTGAGGGCCAGTATCCTGCAGGTATTGGATGTTTCTGTGCAGTAACACACTTATCAATCCATCCATTATCTACCACTCATTCCCTGAATGGGGTCGCGGGAGTGCTGGAGCTAATCCCAGCTGACATCGAGCCAGAGGCTGGGACCTGGACCAGTCGCCAGTCCATCACAGGGCCAACACACAAAGACAAACTACTATACACACACACACACTCACTCTTATGGGCAATTTAGAGTCTCCAATCAGCCTATCCCCAAGGTGCATGTCTTTGGACTGTAGGAGGAAGCCAGAGTACCCAGAGAGAACCCACGCTAACACGGGGAGAACATGCAAACTTCACACAGAAAGGATCCTGTTTGGACCCCAGCCCCAGCCAAGGCTCAAACCAGCAACCTTCTTGCTGTGAGGCCACAGTGCTAACCAACTGTGCCTGAGACATCTATCAATATTAAGTCAATCTACAAGGAGGCCGTATTAGAACATTTTTTATAAAGGGACTGAGCAGGGACTAAAACCAGGAAAAGTGTACCACATTTAGCCTACCCAAGACCTTTAAAGATAACAGAGGAAAATATTTTAGGAAAAAATTACCTAGTCATTATAAAAAAATACTCATCTAATGTAAATTACCATGAAGCAAAGTATGCATAAGCAATCAGTGATATTGCACAGTCACAGATTGCTAAACTTTATTTAAGTCAAATCAAAATTTGCATAAAATGTTTTTAATCATTTAACTTTATAAAGAGAATCTATAGTTATCATATCAACAAATAGTTTGGACAAATAGTTTCACCCATACAGGAAATCAGTGAGGGGATGCTGTATAAATGTTAAATGATTAAGAAAATTGTTGGGTTACTGTAGACCGTAACAGCATTTTTATTACATAAATGCCACATAAAGTCCACTCCTCTAACACTGCTGATACTCCTGCATCCTTTCCTGTGCTTAAAACATATGGAAAATACACAACTTGGACAACTGTGCTAACAGTATGGGACCAAATTTGAAGGGACATTACATGAATTGGGCATATGAGGTTTTTCCCAAGTAAAGGTCAGTTTAGCCAACGGGTGGAAAAGAAATCAGGGACCATTTAGAGCAGCAAGTGGTTCAAGTTGCAGCATTGCTATGGCAACAATTAGGAGTAACTTTACAGTTTATTGTAGTATATAATAAAAATCATTAGACAGCAATGTTTTAAGGAACAGAAATACAGAAATACAGCGATTTAGCTGTTTATTTTCCTGTTCCTTTATTAGGCAGATCAGATAAGATATTAGGAAAACGATCCCTGACCCACCAGACCACCACTCAGCCTGTTCTGCAGGCTTATGATTTAATGATGAACATAAATGACATGAATCAGGAAACAGTTAATGTGGCACATAATGAGGAGAAAGAGGCTCTTTAATCAGCTGCGTTTGTCTTAGATTGCACATAAAATCCATGAAAAATAGAAATGCTCAGCAAAATAACTTTTAATATTTTAGAGACTTTTTCAACATTAATGAGTTTGGTTGTCGGGGGGGAAGTTTTCTTTTTGAGAGGAGCCAAGCCAATGTAACTGCACGCAGAGTCAAAAATCAAAGCCTGCTCTGTTTTCATTCTCATCTGGAATGAACACATGATCTGATACTCAAAATAACAAAGATACAAATAAATCTGGTTTTATTCTGAGTGGAAGAAAACATCAGTTTCCATGCTTGTTCCAATTTCTACTGGTAAGTTAATCTGAACATTTTCTTTACGGCATAGAATAATGAGTACGGTGCTTTCTATGGCCCATAAAATCTTAAAATAATCAGTATTTTGTAATTATAATACTAATTAAAATGTCTTAATTCCAACAGATGCATTAAAGCAGCAGTTTTCCAGTGTTTTCACACGTGTTCATGTGGAAGAGAAAACCTTCCAAACCAGAAAAATAAAGAAAAGTCAAATAAATAAATTACACATTTTATGTGCTAGGTTTCTTAGCACTGTACTAAAAACAATACATTTTGGTCATTACAACAAAAAAAGTGCAACTATTTTGGAAAATAAAACATTAAAGATACTGGTTAAAAATAATGTTGCCATGAGCAACAGATATATGACTCTTGTCAATATGATGCATATTACTGTGCACTAAGTAAATTTCAGCTATTAATAAACAAGCTCTGAAAAGTGTTATTGTCTGTGTAGGTTTCATACTAGTGGGTATAGAGACCAAATCTGGATACAACTAGGACAAATGGATCTAATGGTAATTATCAGAATGGCTGTGCGATGTGGACAGCTGGACCAGGTCTGAAGGGAATCTGGTTGTCAACATTCAGGCTACATCTTTTAAGTGTTGTGATCACATCATGACTTATCATATATCTTTCATATTAAAACAAGTGAGAGGAACAGCAAGATACAATGGCACAAAGAAACATTGAACCACTTATTTCCTTGATAATGGAATGAGTAATATCAGAGTGATTAAGCTAGTGTATGAAATTTCTATTTATTTAGCTGTTTTTACTGCTGGTGGTAACAATGCAGGTTTTTATCTTTTATCCCAGAACAACTGGAGCAGCTTCATGATGTCTGAACATATTTACTGGTAAATCAAGAATATTTCTGCCTTCTTACTCCCAGTTAGGCTCCATATTTCTCCATCTCTCCTTCTGGCTTTAATAAAGTCACAATGGAAGCATGTTTTGCTGTTTGTAGCCTGAAAAATGTTTGAACAGCATCTCAGGCCCCGTTTCTGCTCATGGGTCAGGTTTGGGTCTGGTGCCCCAAATGCATTAAAGATACTTTCAGTATGTCTACATCCATCATAAAAGTATATTCTAACTTTTCTTTCACTGCTGACAGTTTTATTTATAATGAAGAGAAAAGAGTAAACATGCTACTTAAAAGACGTACACGTTTTCCACCAGTTTCCTGGAATAGCTATCATGCTAGGCATGTGGAAATTAGCTTTTTACATGTTTTATTTTACTTTGGTTCCTTTTATATATGGAACCCGTGAGACTGCAGCCTCCTCCCAGCAGAATAACTTAACTGCAACTAATGTCCTACCTCATTAGATATCTGGTTGTGTGTGTGTTTTTGTCATTGCATGTGGTTACCCACCGCTCACCTTATAAAACCATTGTTTTGAATAAGTTATGGCTTCAGCTGGTGTATGCCTTGCTGCCAAATATAGACATGTGCGTGTGTGCAGGAGCAGTAAGAAAAGGTTATTATATAACCATGCTGACCTCCACCGCTGGCCCTCCTCTATCGGTGTACAAACAGCACATAATGATATAATTCACTGTTAGCTTTTTCTCTGCTCAACCATAAATGCACATTATTCATGTGTTCCTAAAACACTAAACCTTTCAAGGTGTGTTTCACAGTAGGTCAGTGCAGCAATAAACAACATTTCCAACATTCAGAGGACAAAGAACCGTCCTTTAGATCTTTATCTGGTTGCATGAACTGTCTGGGCTGTTGGAGCTCTTCCACACTTAATTTTTCCAGCTGCTGATGTTCTTGAGGTGACATTGTTTAGGTCACTTTGTTTAGATTTGGATGGTCACAGTTGGTAAAATGTGTGTAAGGCAAGGCCACACATCATGTACCAGACCATTAAAAGTAGTTCAAAACGTTAAAAGAAGGGAGAAGAAGCATTAAAATGGATTTTAATAAACTAAATCATATCATAGCAATAAGAAAGTGCAATATATTGATAAATAATGTGATTACTAATACTTATTGAGAGAGTCTGTGTTTGCATTTATCCCATAATGACTGCAGCTTTGGTCCTTTTGTTGCCAGTCAGATGACTCGATAATACACACTAATCCACGTCTCATACCTCCAACCCTCCACAGCAATAGCAGCAGCTTTGACTGTTTTTGGTGAATCAGTTTGTATTCTTCATGCACCTCTACAAGCAGTGTGTGAACATCTGGTCAGGGCTCTGATTTTTCTTCATCTATTTATTTGGGCTTACTGGATATCCTGGGTGAGCGCACTAATTGAGATGATGCCAAAACCCCATTTAAGTCGGGAACAAACAAAGCTGAGCTGACTTTGTTGGTGACTTTAATGCCTAATGAGGTTTGAATCTGATTATTCCCGTTAGTTTTATCACATGTAACTCCACGTTTGAGTGACTGAATGCAGTGTTGTTGGTAAATAAACACAGGGTAGGATCTGCTCGCCTCCAGGTTTTCACATATTCCTGTATGGAACTAAGTAGCTTCAAACAAATTCCTCAAAACTAAAAGAAAATCAAAGAACTTTTTCTGAACAAAGTTGAATTATTTGATGAATTGGCTCAAATATGATGTGAAGCGCCCTGAAGTGGCGCTATATAAATAAAATTGAATTGAATTGAATTATTAACAAATAATAATTACAACACATACTCTTAATACAAACATTATTTCTGGTAAAAATAAGATCTATAATAGTGAGATAAATATGAAGCTTTTCCTCTGCAGAGAAACATCTGCTGCTTTACAGGTTTCAGCCAAAATGTGAAAACAATCCATCATCACATTCAGATTTACAGCCAAAGCAGAAAATTTAATTACATTTAAATCTGTTAAAATCCACAAATTTATGAAAATACAGTTTTTTTTAGTTAGTTTGTGTCATGATAATACTTTTATTATACATGATTAGACAAATGCTTTTAACCATTGAAAGTCAGGACGTTTTATTTAACCAGTTAATTTGAGCTTCAAGTCCACTGAAAAGTCTGCATCAATCTCCCTTAATCAGAGGAGGAAATGCTCTCCAGCTGACTCTGCGTGGACTTGACCATCGTTTGATCACTGATAAACTTCCTGACATCGGGGTGAAGTGTAACAAACATGTAATCAATCAAAGGAGGACAGCAATGTGTTGTGCTCCATCGCTGACAAGGTTTAAAGGAGAGAAGTGATCAGTTCACAAAAGGTTCATTTAAACATTTCTCTCACTGTGAAGCTTTCTTTGATCACCTCCCGAATCTGCTGGGAGATGGAGGAGGAGATAGATCAGGTGGCGGTCCAATCTGTAGAAGATTTGTTTTTTACAGTGTAAGTTTGAAAGTAATGAAGAAATTGAAGTGTTTTTATTCAGGGTGGATGGTAGAGTCTGCAGGATGAAGGCTGATGCCAGAAGGTGGAGACTGAAGGTGCAGAGACTGCAGGTGGAGGAGCTGTGTGATTTTAATCTGAAAGATAATAAAAATCAAACATTCAGAGTGTAGGAGCAGAAGGCGGAGGACTTCATCAAGCTGGTTGCAGGAACAGAAGAACAAATAAAACCTCAAGTTAACGGGGATAGGTGTAGAATGAGCTGAAGAGAGGACATTACCATGGAGACCATTCAGGTGTTCAATCTGTTGTAAGTGGGACGGAGGACAGCTTGAAGCTCTGGGGCGTTGGCAAAATGGCCTCCAAGCAACAAAGATGCTAGTTTAAAGCCTTTCTGTGTATATTCTGCTTAGGGGTCTTCTCTCCAGGTACTCTGGTTTCTGAGTGAAACTAGGTGCTTATTTGTCTCTTTGTGTTGGCCCTGCGATAGAATGGCAACCCGTCCAAAGTAGAACCTGCTTCTGTCTAGTAGAGGCTGGGGTAGATACAGAGATATCAGCCAACGTGGCTTCTTGTCACGGTCAGGGACCGAGGTGGCAAGATGGACCCAAAAGCAGACTAAAACGTGGAAAACTGAAATGAATGTTTAT
>JBAMHV010000018.1:4897553-4908390 GCA_037177535.1 Pseudomugil gertrudae
TATAGTATAGTATAGTATAGTATAGTATAGTATAGTATAGTATAGTATAGTATAGTATAGTATAGTATAGTATTTCATGTGACATGACGGCATCACACTGCAGTTGCTGCAGACTTCTCAGCTGCACATACATGATGGGATGAGCATGTCGTTGGCTCGTGAAGAAGTTGCCCACAAGTCATTGTTATGCTAGCATTTAGCATTAGCATTGTGTTTGCAATTTTGTCATTAGAAGCTAGCAAAACATGCTAGAGTTTCTAGAGCTATCAAAAGCTGTCAAATTCTCCACCAGCAACCTTATAAAGCATTTAAGTTCCTCCCTACGTGAAACAGTACGAGGAGGTGCATAAACACTTACAGCTAGTCAACAGTGTTTTTTTTCCCTATTAAGCAAGTTTGTTTACGGCATGCTATAAGCCACTACACTACTACCACTATGGATCCGAGTGTAAAAGAAAGTAGATCTGCAAGCAGTGTCGTTGTGCCCTGGCTGTATTGCCAGAAGAAATACTTATATACACTAAATCTAAATCGTACAGCAAAAAAAAAAAAAGAATAATTTTTGAACATCCATACTAGAAGCATCTGTAGCTTTGCTAGCCTATTGACTGTTAAACACTTCCACATTAAAAAGCTGTGTAAAATTGACATTAAGATTTTTTACCCAAAAAAAACAAACATCCAAAAGATGTTTTGGACCACTTTGGCATGAATACAGAAACTCCAGGGTTTTGCTTGCTGAAGCCACTGTGGTTGGAAAAATGCCTCATGTGGTATTGGCTTCAGCTTGTGGTTGATTGCTTTTGCTGGGTTGCTTATTAGATTTTTTTAAATCTTATTTGTGTCAAGTTTCTAATGCTGTAGCATGTCGTGTTTGTCTGGTCATGTGACATAGACTTTTAGAGAGGCGATTTGTCTTGATGTTGGGGGGTCTCAGACTTAGACGGATGATTTTTCTGTGTGTTGTTGGAGGCATTCATTAGCTTTCCTGATTAAATCTCAGGCCATTACTGTTCTCCTCCCTCCCTCTAAGTGGGTATTAATCAGCCTGACACGACTGTATTCGTATCTGCAGTACAACCCCGCTCTCAGCATGTCAAAAACACGCACAAAATAATGGCACAGAAGTCCTGAAGCATTGAAGTTTTCACAGTGTGATATAAACATCAGCTCAGGTCTTTCTGTTGGTTTTAACAACTGAGAAATTGGACATTTTGTAAATCAGTCAATAGCAGCAATACATTTTTACAAGTCTCCTTAATGTTGGAGTCGGTTAAACATTTAATTGGTCTCTGACAGTCTGCTGAGCACTATGTAGCAGCAGGCTGCTTCAATGAAAAAGTTGTACTCATTTACACACAGTACAGAGGGTTCCACGCAGCACGTACAGCTGCAGTTTTACTTTCTTTTTAACCTAAATAAGCAGCTGCATTAATTTCTGCATTAATACTGCCATCACAGATGTGTAAAAGAGCTTTGTAAAGAGCACTGATAGAATCCCGAAACCTTCAGTCGTTTTTTTTTACTTGCTAATATTAAAAAAAAACACAGACACACCAGAATAAGAAAACCTCAGGATACTTTGTTTCTTCACAAGATGATCAATTCAGTTGCATTAACAACTCTAAACTGCACTTTTATGTCAACCGTCATTAATAAATAAAACACTTCAACCATAAAAAAAAACAGCTTTTACATTAAAACCAAACACATTCAAAATCCAGAGTCATTAAATCCAACAAGTGTTTGCAAATGTGATTTAAATATTTATATTTATTCCTCCAACAGAAGGAGATCCTGAAGGGTCTTCCTGCTGGCAGGTAGTGATAGTCCACATACAGGACAGGTCTGTAACTATCCTTCTGGTTTTTCTAATGTTGCGTATACATGAGTTGTTAAAGAAACAACTCTTCACAGGTTGTCCTCTGAAGCTGTTTTAGTACCCTAGAAAATACTATTTAATCTGACAACAGCACATATTTCCACTGTGTGATCCCAGTTGCCTCTGAGCTACCTGACCCTATACTCTGCTAAAGTAAATGACCAAAAACGTCCTTAATAAGGTATAAAACTTACGGGCCATGCAGAAATATACAGTAACAGCAATTAAATACAAATAAAAAACCAAAATGCCAAAAAAGTCATTAACATAAAAAAAAACAAGGTGTGCATTAAAACCTGTTTGTCCTCATTTTTACTTGGGTATAAATGATCAGACAGTTTTAATCATATAAAAGCAGCTTTATGCACAAATGGTACAACATCCAACCTAGAATAAATGGTCACCTCTCTTTTTATACTAAACCTTGTGCAGGTTATAAAACACCTGCTGTGATGGAGGAAGTCCATGCAAGAAGGCTGCCTGTGTTAAAAGGTCACCCCCCTCCCCATTTAAAACATCCTCTTTATTCTAGTAACCCAGTACTGACCAATCAGCTGTGTTGGCTTATCTCTAATAAAAAGTACACATTTATTTGATAAATTTAAAGCTATACATACATTAATTACTATTATCTGGCAACCCTCTCGTTTAGTCCGTTGTGAGCTGGGATTGGCTCCAGCCCCCACGCGACCCCGTTCTGGGAGAAGAAAATGGATGGATGGATGGCAACCCTCTCGAATTGGGAGTCCAGTTTAGAAAAAGGTTGTTTTTATGACCAGTTCAGCTCCAGCAGTGAGCAAACCTTTCTCTGGGTACATTCATATCATTGTTATATCCAAACAGAGACAGCGATGCCTTTATTCTGTCTTAGCTGGACAGCATGCAAAGCCGTGGAAAGTAGACTCCAGCTATATACCCAAAACAGTTGCACCAAGGGGGAAGGGTAGGGGGGGTAGCACAAAGCCTCTGATTCAGCAGAGAGCGAGGGGCTGCAGTCCAGATTGTGTTTGAATCTTTAAGCCTGTGATTGGTGTTACGCTGCAGCTGCCAGAGCGCTGTCGGCGAGAGCAGCCCAGTGAGCGATTGGGTATGGATCCAGCTCCACACAGTCTCTGCAGACCTCTGCTCTCACTTAGCTTTAATTACACTGACCAGAGAGGAGAATTTACACCAGCCTTCCTCTTTGCCCTCATGTCACCCTGTTTGATTCTTTTATCTTTCCCTGCAGAGCTTCAGAGAGACAGCAGTTTTACTGTCGCTCCCCAGACCAATGAATTGCAGTGTCCGCGACAGAACGCTGTTGACTCTGCTCGTGTGTTTGTCTTCTTATTCCAGATGAGGTGATGATGGAAGAGTTTGGTCATGCTGCCCAGCTGAGGGCAGGAGAACTCATCATCATTGTTGTGGTGCTCGTCATGTGGGCAGGTATTAATCCTTTTTGTTTTTTGTAGCATCACATTCATCACCAGTCTTATAGGAAGCAATTGTCTTTGAGGCAAATAAGCTCTTTGACTTTTTAGGAGACAAAGACTCTGGATGTGGATTCTGCTCTTTGAGTATCCCTGCTTCTGTGATCAGGTTGTGAGGATAATCAAAGTGCATTTGTGGAGATGACATCCAGGGACATGATGGAAATAATTTGGCCAAAAGATGCTCGTATTACAATGTCTTGTAGAAGAAATGGATGTATGTCCTAATCACAAAGATCCTTTCTCTGATGTTTTAAAATGAGTATTAAAATGAACCATAATGTTAATAAAAACTTATACGTTAATGATATATAATATATTTATTCTCTGCTGAAGCTAAACTCAGGTTAAGGGACCTCAAAAGTCTTACTTTAATGATAAAAAAACCAAACTGCACCCCAACAACAGCTGGAAATTCACACATTAGCTGAACTAAAACTACCAGCACAGATGGAGAAATTCAGTTTGGACTGTAAATGATGTAGATGCACACCAGACTGTGTGGGGGAAAGATTCTCAACAACACACCTGAGCTACTTCCTCCTCAGACTGGGATGCACAACACAATTACAGAAGATTACAACCATGTGTTTCAGCTTTGTGTGCACTGCATGGATGTTGCACCACTATCAGCCCAGAGCATGGAGGTCAACCATGCTGTTCTCACGTACAGACATGGCAGATTAAAGTGTACACGGAGTGGATGGAAACTTTTTTTCATTGATTTGTTTTCTAAAATAAAAGACTTTAATCTTCCATTAGTACCTCTCACCAGCAGTGCTTGGCCCATCATAAGGCTTTCATCATCACACAATACACACTGGTTTCTGGGTTCTTACACAATGTCTGTGTGTTATGTAAGCTTTGGTCCATCTCAGCACTGTTTTAGAGATTCATGCGGTTATAAATATTCCTCTCTAACCTACTTTACAAAATGAGATACAAAACTGCCACAAATACTGTATATGGTATATACAGTACAAAGAGACAACTACAGAGGTTCTCCCAGTTAGAGGACTGAGAGGCTGAGAGTAGCAGAGGGAGATTCAAAGAGAGTTAAAGACAGAGTGGTGAGTGAAGTAGGGGAAAACAAGCAGAGCAGGAAGGTGGAAAAAAGCTTAAAAAGAAGGAGGTGAATTGTGTTTTTCAGCTTTTAATTGGGCCTGTGGGGCATGCTGGGGGATATCACAGGGAGATATTCCATCTCAGCCTTTGGTAGTGCAGTGATCAGATGAGCAGGGGCTGACATAAGCAGAAATGCTGAAGCCTTTTTTTAGGCTTTGATTCGACCTGTAGCATGCTCCTCCACAGTCATGAATTATTCCCTTTCTCTTTTCTCTAAGCTTGCGCTCTTATCTGCACTCACATCTATGATTCTTTTGTTGTGTTTTTAATCTCTGTGACTCAAGGCGAGCTTTATGCAGCTGCCTCCATGTCAAATTCACATCCCCGTCTCCATTCGCTCGCTGTACACCGTTCATCTTTCTGCCCCACATTGCTTTATTGATACATTCGCTGTAAGATTTCTGCCATCCTCCAGCTGGAATTAAAACAAATTATTCATCTGTGTCATATAAACACAATCAGAGGACCCACTTTGGGTCCACGTGCCTGTGAGAGCTTTTGGTGGTGTAACATGGTTTCATGAGCTGATGGTGTTTGCTTAGTGCTATCCAAGCTGATCCTGCACTCAAGTTTGAAGCACGCTTGATAACGTTACCTTGATGCACTAGATTGTTTGTTCATGTGGCCATAAAAACCTAATCAGAAGGGCTATGCAATGTTAGCACTGACAATGAAACATAAGTTGTGCTGAGAAAATATAAGTGGTTCCAAATAAAAAAGCACATAATTTTTTTTAACCCATGAATGATTGCAAATGCAACCAACTCTTATTTCTCGTTTCACCCTGAATTAATTACTATACATTCATTTTAACATTTCAGTCTTGCAGAAAACATTGGAGCATTGCCTATTTGGGAATAATAAAGCTGTTATAATGTCAGAGTTGGTGAAAGCAGCTGATTGTTACCATGATTTACACAAACGCAGCAAGGATCTGTTTGGTAGGAAATACTTGAGAAAAACGATAACATGTTTAAAAGCATTGTCTTATAAAGAAAAGTTGGATTGGATTTGAAAACCTTCCCTTTTTAGTTACTGATACGATACAACAGGAATCTGGAGGAGTTTGAGGAAAGGGTGTAAAAGGCTGAAGAACAGGCCAAAGCTGGATAACAATGGTCTTCAACCCCTCAAACAGCACTTTCTATCAAGAACTGATAATAACCACACTGGCAGGGGTTGCCAATGGTAACCTTTTTCAAACATAACAATTTGGATATGCAAACTCAGAGGAAACTGGGATGGACCATCACCCAATAAAGTCATGTAATCAATATGGATCTTTATGGGAAGCCTGTTTTTAATTAAAAATGCCAAAAGCCAGGTTCTATGAAGAATCGGTTGTATGACTGTTGTTGGCAAAGCTAATTTACATTTCTGTGATGTCAGTATTAAGAATCAGAATCAGAATCAACTTTATTGTCACATGAAAAGTTTTACAGCTGTACCACTCACAGTGAAATTTCGTTCGGACCAAGATTTACACACACAAGACATTACAGAGACAGAGACAGAGACAGGCGCAGCCAATTACGGCGCACCTTTCAAGGTGGGGGGGAGAAAAACAACCACACGAGGACATTTTTTGAAGAGAGAAAAACAGCTGAGCATCATATTCGGCATGACTGATTATGCAGACTAGTATACTTAACAAAAAAAGCAACACCTCAACATTAAAGCACATGTAAGAACGCCAAACACAACAACACACATGTGGCAGGGTGGGTGGGTGGGGGTCTCCCTTCACTTCAAGCGGACGCAGCCAATATCGGCGAAAACCAGCCAGAAGCTCCGGAAGTGGAAGGAGATCATCATAGGACGACCAAGACAGTGAGTTGTGGGCGGGTGTTATCTGTAGGCAGAACATGTGATTGTAAGTGTGCGTGTATCAGGTTTGCACGCCAAGCCATTCAGTCCACGTCCAGCCATCTCCATGGCAACTGAGCAACCTTCAGGCCCGGAACGTCGCTGATGGGAAAGGGAGGCAAGGGTCAGAGCTTCTTATCTGTTGTCATTCCAGGGGAAGTTTGTTATTCCATCAGGGAGCAGGTTCAGATTGTGATGTTGTTTTGACTTCAGACTGGCAGAAAGGCAGAAAAATTCAGTGAGACTTTAGAAAAACTCTTTCTACTTTAAAGACATTGTCTCCAGGAACATACAGTTTTCATCTAAATGATCCAAAACCTCATTCTGCACATGATTGTATGAAGAAAAGGGACGTAAGGGTACTGAACAGGCCTCCCTACAGTCTCTAGATGTCACCAATAATTAATGTTTGTAATGAAAACGATGGTTTTCTGTAAAAATCTGACAAAGTAACACTTAAAAGGTTGATCTCTGGAGTACCAGAGCTTTTAAGTGTTATGAGTTTGCAACCGTACATAGTTGTAAAAGCCTTACAGTTTTACACTTTCTGCAGATGTTCCAGGCCTTAAATGCAGAAATGAATATGTATTTACACACTAAATGAAGCTGTCGCTACAACATGTGACACTTTCTGCTTCATATTCTCTGTGCTGAGTCAAATATCATCCATCCATTTTCCATACCACTTCATCTAATTCAGGGTCACAGGTAGCCGAAGCCTGTCCGTGCAATCATTGGGCGAGAGGTGGGGTACATACTGGACATGCGCCAGTCCATCACAGGGCAACACAGAGAAACAATCAGACACACACACACACACATTCTGATTACATCACTGATGTGTTTTTCTGTTTCAGGTGTGATTGCCTTGTTTTGTCGTCAGTATGACATTATCAAAGATAATGAGCCCAACAACAACAAGGACAAAGCCAAGAACTCCTCAGAGTGCAGTACCCCTGAGCACCCACAAGGGGGGTTACTGCGCAGTAACGTCTAAGACCAACCTTACATCGCCTTCTGCAATAACCAACCTAAGACCTCAGGACAGGTGAGGAATTCCTTCTAAAACACCACATTTGGGACAATGTTTTCAGGACTAACAAACTGTATGTAAAAAATCTGCAGAAGCTCTGCCTTGTACAATGATTGTCCAACCATAGCTGGAAATAGGTATTAACTCAATAGTTTGTGACTAATATTCTAATGTGATCTTGGTACTATCCTAATTGACTTTTGGCATTAAGGCATCGGTATCAATATAAAATGGCTGCAATGCAATAAGAATGCAATAAGAATCTCTAAATGTTGCTACGCTAGCAAACACCTGTGTGGCACTGTGAGCTTAATTGCTGATATTGCACAAACAAGTGGATCATACATAATAAAAGTAGTGTTCCTTTTAAACAAATCAACAAAAATAATATGTGATGCTAACTCTGCTAGCATACCTTAAATATAGCAGCATTAATCATTTATGGAGTCATTAAAAAGAAAGTAACTGAATGATCGTATAATTCCCAGTAATTTTTATATAATGGTTTACTTGCATGTGTATCAATATGATTTTTAGATTGTGCAAAATATAATGAAGAAACCTAGCATGCTACAGTAGAAATGCATACCATATTGTTATATTTTAGAGTTCAAGTTTGCAGGATGGAGCTAAGTTTAAGCAAACAGTTTTTTTAAGTCTTTATGGTAAATCGCCCTATGCAGATGCCTGAAGCTTTGCATTTAACCCTTTACTGTATATTACACTGGAACTTAATCTTAGCACGGTAAGGGTATCTGTGTTCTGTTTAGGATTTTGCTATCAATATATAGTTAAAATCCCTTAATCACCTTTTACAATGAGGTATGACATGGCATGTGTGTGTGGTCAGGCTCCACTGGAGAAGGGGAGGTGAGGCTTGATCAAGGAACTGACAATGTGCACTGTGCATCATATTACATCAAGTGTCAAAAATATAACCGTCTGTTCCTCTGTTGATATAAAGTGTTGTGGGGGTAGCAACGCTGCTTTATAAAAGGATCATGCTTAATGTGAAATGAAAAGCACATGTGTGTGTTGTACCTCCAACATTTGGGAGCAAAATCGATGCGATGATGATAGGCTTGGGTGTGCTGTGGGTGCAAAAGTGAAGATAACAATAATAAAGTTTGACTTCCAACTGCTTCTGGGTGAGGAAGCAAAATGTAACCAGGCTGCTAACCAACCTGAGCAGGAGGTAACAAGTTGTTGTAGCTGTTAATGGATCTTCCACTGATGCATGAGGTGCCTCCTGTAACATGAATATAGTGTAAAAATGTGCCAGT
Organism: Pseudomugil gertrudae; assembly: GCA_037177535.1. Classification (NCBI taxonomy): domain Eukaryota; kingdom Metazoa; phylum Chordata; class Actinopteri; order Atheriniformes; family Pseudomugilidae; genus Pseudomugil; species Pseudomugil gertrudae. The sequence goes on from JBAMHV010000018.1 coordinate 4,906,212, forward strand.
GCAGGTTTTATGTTCCATTTTACTGTGGGAAGGGTTAATCATCTAATCTAGGAGTGTCCACAGTCTGCAGGATTGTAATGCATCTCTGCTTCAAATGAAGATGATCCAGCAGCATTTAAAGTTCTGCACAATGACTCATTAGTTGAAGTGAAGTGTGTTGAAAGGGGAAAATGATGAATACCTGCAGGATTGCGGCCTTTATGATCTAATCCATGAAGCTAATCAAATCAGGAGTGGCAATATTGCATCCAACAGGAGAACGTTGCAGGCACACTTTTTGGTCAGTAAGTGGTCGACAGTGAACAGAAGGAGACATTTTGACTGTGTAATGTTCTCGCTAAGTAAAATAACCGTGTCTCTTTCAGACCCTGAGACCAACAGAAAGCCATCCTCTGAAAAAAAACACTGAAGAGCAGTTACGCAGTTACAGACATGGTCTTGACACGATGGAGATCTCTACAGTCTCTGAAGATGCTAAACCACTGCAACAATTCAACCCGGAAGCAGCAGAGGACAAACTGCATTCTCTGTACGTTGCAACCAAAACTGGACTTCCAGCCTAGACGGACATCAGAAACAAGGATGGCTGATCAACAGTTTCTTCCTGATTCATACATTTTGGTTACGTCAGCGGCGTGGAATCCCTGGAGTTGATCATCAAACCTCAATGTCAACTTCACATCTAGATTACCCTGTCGGAGGTGGCAGGAACTTGGGCTGCCACACAACATTAACTAGTCCAGGTACTAGTCAGCACACAACAATATAAGGAAAGCTCCATTTTAGACCAAGGACTTTCCCTTTTTCTATCTGTCCACCTGCATTACCTTCTTTCTGACTTCATTTCAGCCCTCAGTGTAGCAGCTCATATCTCTCCCTGTCTCTCTGTGTCAGTGTTTCTCTTCTAAGCACATTCCTGTTTGGTGCTCCTTCCATTGTGATCGCTTGAAACCCTGAAAATCCCAGTCTTGGTTATGGAGTGATTTTTAAGTGTTGGGTCACAAGCATTGCACGATGAGTTCTGTCTCCGGCCTTTGTGTCTCTCTCTTTCTCTCGCCCTCTCAGTCCTCAGATTTAATGATGGTTACTTACTAACTGGGAGTTTAAATTCCCGTGTCATTTCAGAGATAAAACCTGACACAATTTATGTAGTCTCCATATTTTGTGTAGATGATGACAATTGAATACACCTAGGAATCGTGCTGAGTTTAAGGACTGACCAGCGATCTTTCCACCAAGTCTAATGAATTAAAACAGCCTCAAAGGGTAGCATCATTGCCAGCTTTTAGAAGAGTGGCATGGTTGGATAACATTTCAGATACATCACTGTTCATCACTGGGTTTTCAGCGCCGTCTGCGGTCTGCAGCAGGGTGCACTGGGAATATGGATCATTTGTTTTGTGATGCATTCAGGGGACAGAGTTGGATTGGGTTCCCTTTGTGGTTTGGCTGCTCACCAGCAGGGATGCCTGGAAGTGGAGACCCAGACACAAAAGCATAGTTTTATGCTAGTTTTCTTACAGAATCCCTTTCACAACCTCAGGTCATACAACAGTTGGGATGCTGTGCAGATTGTTATAAAAGCATTATAGTGCAATTATTCATACAAAAGCGAGATTTTATTCACAATATAATGTTGCTTTGATACAGTTCACATGAAAAGTTTCAGTGATCAGAGCTCATAATATACAAATTAATTTCACTGGGATACAAAGCATTAATTTATTTACCCAAAACTGGCACGGAGTCCCACGTAAGTGATTATTTCAGTCCGATCCTGTGCTGCTGCATCCTCCTCTGTGCCACACAGCTTCACTGTTATATAAAAGCAATTATTAAGGTACAAGTGAGTGTCATTGTTGCAAAGTGACAGGATTGTACATTACAGAATTAGCAAGCGCTGCCATTTTTTGGTAATTTCCATATCACCATACTGCTGCAAAGACATGTAAGTGCATCAAACGTGTATTCATCCGTGACTGAAAATGGCTCCATCAATGCACACGTTCCTCTTTTTCAACAACAACGCTCTGAAAACTTCCATCTTTTGGAAATATGGAAACTAGATATGTTTGTGCCTCTTTTAAAAGGTTTTGTTTTGTCTTACGGGCAGGAACAATACTACAGAGAGAGCACACTGTTGGAGGATGTTTTATTTCTTTGAAATAATTAGTTTGAT
>JBAMHV010000018.1:4925416-4938146 GCA_037177535.1 Pseudomugil gertrudae
CAACGAAGTAGGTACGGAAAATGTAACCGCACGGCACGACACATCCTGATGGAAACGCTCTCTTTCTGGGTATAATCGTGTGAGGCCGGGCGGAGTAGGTACTAATGGAAAAACGCTGTAAGGGGCGGGAAAAAACGATTATTTGGGCTGCAGTTTCATCAGAATGCTTACTTGCATTTCCTAATCCTCTGGGTGGCTCATTTCAAACAATGCCTTCACCAAGACTGGACCTGAGCTGCTACAAAGCAGATGCAATGCTGCTGAGAAATGTTAGCAAGCTCTGACAGCTATGCAGATTAAAGCTCTTCAGATGAACAGTAGCAAATCCTGTAATGTAGACCGAAACTAAACGGTTGCACTGCTGATGAAAAGCAAATTTTATTGTTTTGTCTTTACAAAAAAAAACTTACTAAATGATTTTAAATGGTTGCTAAATTATATATATATATATATATATATATAAATAATTATATTGGAAGTAGTTTATATGATCAGCAATATGAGGCTATGTTTAAAGGCTTCTTTGTTTTGATATGTGTAAAGGGAAGCAAATTATTCCCTTCAGAGAGAAGGTCACACTGAATAATATCAGAAACCACAGCAAAACAGAAAGGATTACTGTGTTACCGTCTCTGAAGGTGACCCTGTAATGAACTGGGACCGGTCCCGGTTGTACCCGCATCTCACCTGCTAACCGCTGAGATGAGCTCCAGCTTCCCCGCGACCCTGAACTGGTTTAAGCTGTATAAAAAATTAATGTATTAATGAGTCTCCAAACGTCCTACAGCTTTTTAAGCATCCTTGAATACAGCAGAGGTAGCAGTAAGTTTACATTTCCAAAGTGAGGTTTATTTTTATCCCACCAAAATGACTGAATAAGTCAAAATCAACTTTACGTTGTATAAAAATCTAAATGTATTACTAATTATACACTTATCAAAGTGACTGAACTGGCTTTGTTATTTAGACTATTTACCTAAATATAAGATAAAACATTCATTCATGCATTTTCAGTACCGCTTAATCCAAATCAGGTTGTGGGTAGCTGAAGCCTGATTAGCCAGCGAGAGGCAGGGTACACCCTGGACAGGTAGCCAGTCCATCACAATAAAAACAACTTCTTTTTTATTTCACCAATATGGAGTCTGCACAGAATTACTGCTCCAACAAGCAGCAGCAATAACACTTCTTCTATATGTTCATGTATTTATTAGGACAAAATCAGTGAGGACATTGCGTCTCATTGCAGCTAACTAACTAGCTCTATCTGAAATAACATTCATATCTCAGCTTCTGTCAGTGATATAATGAGCTGTTTCTGCTATGTGAAAGAAGATACACACAGTAACAGAGTGTGTTTTAACTAAAGAAAAACTGCATCTGAGAGAGAATGAAATGACAGGTCCTCTCAGCGGCCTCGTTAAAGCTGCCAGTGCTGCGACTGAAGAGCGCTCATCAGAGCTACCTCCACAGCCGCGATGACAGAAAACCCAAGATTAAGGAAATAAAGTATTGACATGTTCTGCTGGAAGAAAAAGGAACAAGAGTGGGAGCAGGTAAGATGAGAGGGAGAGTGTATTTTCTGTTCTTTGACACACTGGAAGACCACAGCCAAGTTTATTTATAAAAACACTGAGTACTGAACATAAAATAATAAAACATTTAACAATAAATCAATAAAAGATAATGTTTCTAAGGTTTCTTGCAGAGCAAAAGCATGCCCTTAAATCCTGTAAAACCTCACAGAAAGTTAATCTGGAATCAAACTTACAAAACACTTATTCTAAACTCACCACTTTTCTCTTGCAGCAGAGGTAGGCGTGGCACTCCAGGGTCCCATTGAGGGTGTTTTGAGCGATATAAGCAAACACTTTATCATGCAGTCTGTCAACTGTGCAGTAGGATATTCTGCAAGCCAGGGGGTGAAAGGTTAGACAAGCGATGCACAAAGACATCAAGCAGAGTTCACAGTTTACTTAATCCATGTACCAGACAGGGTAAACAGTGTCACTTCTAACAGACAGGGCAGCTTCAGGAATGTAACAACACAGTAAAATGTTGCTACCTGCGCCTACCTGTATATGGAGACATTTTCCAGGATTTTATTGGTACATCTGTCCAACAGGAGGATTCCTTGAGGTGAAACCTTGAGAGCAACTTTCTGAGCCTTCTTCCCGCTGGCTTTAGCCTATCAGGGACATTTGGAATAAGAGTTTGAGCAACAACATGCATGGCTTGATGTCTACAAACAGAAAACTCATTATTGGCTGCAGAGATAGGCTACCAAGTGGAGCGTGTCTGCTTTTATTTACATCTGCAATGATTTAGAGATTTTAGTGGAAGATTAACCGTCATACAAGGAAGCTTCTCCTGTAATGGTAGACAAATGTCTAACTAAAATCTCATAAACATCCGCTTTCACTATACGGCTGTGTTCATTGATCACCAAGCACACTGTACACAACCATTTTACCCCAAACTACATGGATGCAAGCTTCAGGTATGAGATTCCTACAGGCATCACATACTCCTCATATGATGTTCCACTTGCAAACCTCATGCATGGATGTTTGTTGTGCGTCAGTTTTTGTTTGACCTAATCCTATAACGTTAACTAAAACTGTGTGTGACTCAGAATACCATCCAGTTACTGGAACAAGTCATGGCTAGACTAGAGTGACACGTTATAATGATGACTGCTTTATTAAAGTGGAATATTTAAATTGCAAAGACATTTTAACTCAAAATAGAACCAGTCGTATAATTTAGGGCTGCATTCCACATAAGCAGGTCTCTTTTTGTGCACGTGTGACAATGAACATGCAGAGTCCCAGAAGTAGAAGGCAGCTCTCCTTCTGAGATTTCCAACACATACAGCGTTTATTTATCACGAGTTATTTTGTCATTGCGATGTTCAACAAAACTGCATGTCACCTGTTTCATGTTTTTCAGACCATTTGATCAGAGACTTTTCATAGTGGGCTGTAATTGGTTGTTCTAAATCCACCCTAAGAGTGAGTGTGAGTGTGCATGGTATCTCTGTGCACTGGCCCCATGATGGACTGGAGACCAGTACAGGGTGTTCCCTGCCTTTTGCCTGATAGCAGCTGGGATAGACTCCAGTTTGATGAGTTAAGCAGATGAGTATAGAGAATGATATACATATCACTGACAGAATGATACATGTCTGTTGATATGAGAATAATCAAACTGTAAAGAATTGTGTAAAGCGTACTGTATGTGACATTCATAAAATATATTTCTCAGAATATATCCAAGCATCCATCCATTTGCTACAGCTTATTCCTTGAATGGGGTCGCGGGGGGGCTTTCTCTGAATATACTATCAGTAAAAACTCTAAGAAATGCAGCTTCAGCTGAAAGATGAGACGGGAAAAGATTTTTTCCAACACGACTGTCTTTGATGAAATGAGATGTTTGGTTCCTGAAACCCCAGCAGATATTTGTTACTTGAGCTCTGACCGTGGCAACAATTCTCTTCACTGCAGCTGCCGACAGCTCCTCTCCTTTGGGCTGGTCCACCAGAGTCATGCCGAGGTGACGGAGGTTAAAGGTCATCCCCTCTAAGATGGTCTCCCGTGTATCGGTCCAGTTCTCCGGAAGCTCTAAAGCACATTTTATAAAGACAAGTAGGTTAACGCGCAGATCAGCTGTGCAGACGTTTAAAACGTCAAATATTAATCAACTTTTTCTTTAATAGTTCCTTTTATGCTCAGTGATGAGAACATTAAACGTGCTCGAGGAAAAACAAGTTAGTGGAAGTGTAAACAACCCACGCTGAACCATTTCATCTACTTTCCCCTGAAGCGGGGAGCAGAAGAGGGTATGTAGGTAAGAGGTTCTATTGATTTAAAGCAAATATTTCATCATCCAAACAACATATAGGGCTTAACAATAATAAAAAGGGAACGAGTTGGGAATCAGTATACATGGACTCTGACATGCCATGATAAGAGGATGGCGAGGTTTTCTGACAACATGACCGCTATCTCTAAAACTAGACCAGACAATGTTCTACAGGTTTGCTGCGCCAGACTTCTGAACTTTCACAGAAACAAAACAACGCACGTGTTTTAGAGAAAAATGAACGAGGAGTGTTAAATCTGCAACTGCTGAAGGAACAGCTGGGACCTTCATGTGGTTTCTTATCAGGTATTTGTGTGGTTCTGGCTGGCTCCGACCCCGTGGCTGTGTTTACAAAGATTTCCTCAGAGAAGGAGAGGTGAAGGGGAGGACGTGGTTGGGGAAAGGCGAGAGCATAAAAACACCACCATTACCTTGAAATTCATCCTCCTCTAGGATATAGTGCATACCACAAACTCGAGCAGACACACGTTAACACACACACACGCAGAGAAACAAAGAACACACACAGAGCAACGAAGAAAAGGCTGCATTCTGTCAGAGCAGCCACACGGTTTCTGAAGACTCAGGAATTTCTAACAGCAGAGATTCAGTTTGCTCACTGCTACCATTTTCAGGATTAAAAACTCTGAATTGATCAAAAATAAGATGTTTAAAATCAATTAGTTTAAAACAAGTTTTATTTATGTGCTCAGTCATCGAGAATGACTTGGTTTTAAGTTTATGGCGGTAACAAACTCTGTCCTGTGTGTAATCGTTCACATGGTGGTGCAGTGGTTAGCGCTGTGGCCTCACAGCAAGAAGGTTGCTGGTTCGAGCCCAGACTGGGGAGGGTTGTCCTGTGGCCTTAGTGTGGAGTGTGCATGTTCTCCCCATGTATGCGTGGGTTCTCGCTGGGTGCTCCGGCTTCCTCCCACCCACAACACATGCATGTTAGGTTAATAGCTATAGTTAAAATGACTGCTTATCATATGCACGTCGCTTTGGATAAAAGTGTCTGCCTAATGATTATAGAAAAGAACGTGCTTGCTTGTGCGTTATGCTTGTTCCCGGAGGATTGCACTTTTGGGGAGTTTTTTTCTGCAGAGCTTCACTGTGAGGACAGTTCAGGAGCCGGCTCCCAAAAATACAAAGACTTTACCAAATAAGACGCAGGATGAACTGCATAGAAACTTTTCCTACATAAAATGAGCAAACAGAGTGTTTTTGTGTCTTGATGCTGCTTTAATAAGAGCACCAATTTAAAAATTCAAGAGTACTTAAACCCATCAGATCTTTAGCTGGATGTTATGTTTATAGTATGTTTTTACAAATAAAAACACATGTTAGTTTCCTGTTTTTAGTCTCAGCTATGATAGTGGGGTTTTCTCATTGTATTCAATTTTACAGAAGCATAGACCTGTCACCCAAATAAAACTAGTTTTATTATAAAATAACAACAGGTTTCTAAACAAGCACACGGTGTCTTTATCACTGCCAATCCTCAAACCTTAACTCATATTAGAAACATCTGGTCCCCACACTGCCCCTACTGGTCACCCACATATTGCAGCTTATTTCTGTGGACTTATACAAACAATGCTTCCAACAAACAAAATACACGAGGCTGCCAAATATAATATATTTTCAGCCAAAGACCGAATTCCATCTCCACCTCTTTGGCCATTCTCATCTGTTTTAAAAAGACAAGACCCCCCCTTCATGTCATCCAAGTGGCTCACAATGCCAACAAAGAAAATAAAATACTTTGATACTAAAAGAAAAGTTAATAGTATCTTACTTTTGGTAAACAAACTGCTATAGTCAAAGGAAGAATTAGGAGTAGTCTTGTTGGTGGAACTACTGCTAATTGTAAAAACACAACAACAGAGCAGGTTCCAGCACAGCTCAGCCTGAGAATGTGGCCTCAAAAGTCAACATCGACTACACGTGAGAGGAAATAGCTGTGTACATGTGTGGACCGAGACCAAATGACCTCTACCCTAAAAACCATCACCCTAAAGTTCACCATCAGTGTTGTGCAAATTCATGCTTCTCATGAGCGAGTTCAACGTTCAGTTCTCACAGGTTATAATAAATAGTACATAATCACCAGTTTGATTTGGAACCTCATGTTCAGTTTATTACATGTTTATGTTAGAAATTAGAGTGCAAAACTGAACTTGAGAAAAAAATTATAGTGCGTCTTAAAATGAGGTCAATTTCACTCGACCTTAAATTAGATTTGCACACAGAACAGATGTGCAGACAGAGAACAAAAGTAGTGTGCTGCTTTTGTTTTGTCTAAATTACCATTTCCGTTCTAAGTGAAGGTCAGTTTTGTCAAACAGCCATTTTCTGCTTGCCTCTTCCCTAAATATTAAAGCAAGAAAAGTATGTTCTCACGCAGGACAGATACTTCAACTCTGCATGTGTTTTCAGATCAGAGGCTGATGAAGATTAAGTCCTGACTCGTGTTTTAGTGCAGGATGACATAGTATGCACAGAACTGTTAAGATTTACACAGCTTCATTTTCAGACAGTACAAAATACTATAATCTTAACCTGATGTGCAAGGAGCATTACTGGCTTTTTATGCTCAAGTGCACAATGCATCATGGGTAACGTAGTTTGAAGTAGGGTTAGCACCAAAGACATGTTGTGAGACTTCACATAATCGGAATAATTCATGTTTCAGTTTTTTATTTGAAACTATGTTTGGTTCAGTTCAACGTGTACAGTAAAACAAACTTAATGAACATGTTCTTTTGCATTTGTACATGCACAACACTGCTTCACATTTGCCCAAAGTGTAAGTCACATACGTAAAAGACAGAACGAGAACATTTTCTTAACCAACTACTAACCTAAGTACTCATCTATGCAATATCCAACTTTCTGTAATGTTCATTTCTTTTAAAAGAGTTTAAAAAATGACTATAACAGCTTGAAAGTGCCAGACTTGAATTCCCAGCACTACTGACAACCTTTCGTCTTTGTCACCACCAGATCAGGACATTCACTGCTAATGTGAGACCTCAGTGCTTAACAGGCCTTAAAACTGGGTAAATACAATCTTAGACTCCAACTTATTCCATAAAGCAATTTTAAGTGCAATAATCCAAATCTAAGCCACAATAAAGACTTTAAAACTTGAGCAGCAACAACTGTAAATATTCTCTCTCTCTTTATTGGGGAGGAAAATTGGCCTCTTCCTTAGTGTCTATTGGGTTTCTGGGCATTTGTTTACACAAAGCTCTCTTGTTCCACCGAAGCCTTTCAGTCAGGATGAGGTCTGGACTTTGAATGGACCATTGTAACACCTTGATTTCTTTTCTTTTTCAGCCACTGTTATAGATTTGTTGGTGTGTTTAGAGTTACAAAGTTCTTATGGATGGCCCAACTCAAACTTTAAAGATGGTCTCCATTTCACTGTAGAATATTTTGGTGAACTTAGAAGTTCACGGTGAGCTCAGTAGTTCTGAAGATGCTAGTCAAGCCCAAATCTTCAGCCCTTCCTGCTGATATATATTCTAGTATATACTTCACTGTGCATTTTAATCAAACATCCCCACTTTGGTTTCAGTTATCCGAAGGTCAATGCCATGTCTTTCCAAAGCTGTTTTTTTTAGATGTTTTCTCTTGACAATCTTTCCAAACAAGCCACACTTATTCAGTTTTATCCACTTAGAACTGCCATGAACTTTATCATGCAAACTGAGGCCTGTAAAGTTAACTGCAACTGTTGTTTTTTGGGTTATTTAGCAGTTTCTCTGAGCAAACCAGCTCAACATGCAGCTTTACTCCAGTGTCAGTCTGAGCATTACACAGTCTGACACTGGAGTAAACTTACTGGGGTGTCCACTCTTGAGAAAGTTGGTGATGGAGTGAACTTCAGCATTTTCCACATCTACTGTATGTAATGTAACTGTAAAATATTGTACTTGGAAAGGACCTTAAAATCCTTGCCAGAGATACGAGCACCAAAAATGCATTTTCTACGATCATTGCTGATGTCTTTCCTCCTTGGCATTGGGTTAACACAACTAAGATATAAAGCACCAAACTAACAGAATTTCTGCTTTTTAAGAGGTGCTAACGATTACTGATGACGATTAACTAGCAACACATGACTGATACTTTCATTTCAAACATGTGGAAGCAGTCAGGGAGTACTTAGTTTTTCCACACACGACTTCTGTATTTTAGCTTTTTTATATAAATAATGACATGGTAAAATAGTAACGTGTCATTGTTTATTTTAGTTTCCATCCATCCATTCTCTACCATATTTCACCTCAGCTCTCTTTACCACGACAGACCGGTGCAGCGTCTGCATGACTCCAAACACTGCACCAATCTGGCTGTCAAACTCACTCTCCATCTTTCCCTCACTCACGAACAAGACCCTGAGATACTTGAACTCCTCCAGTTGAAGCAGGACATCAGAGGACCTTAGAAGACACTCCACCCTTTTCCTGCTGAGGACCATGAGCTCATATTTTGAGGTGCCAATTCTCATCCCAGCTGCTTCACACTCGGTTATGAATCTCTCGATGGAGAGTTGGAGATCACGACCAGACATCATCTGCAAAAAGCAGAGACCCGATCCTGAGATCACCACACCGGATGAGTTTTGGAATAAATATGCCCACACCTCCTTGGTGCCTCTCACCAAGAGCAAGTCCAAAGTGGAAGAAGGTCGAACCCTTCTCAAGAATACTAGTGCCAGAACCCAAGCTGTGTGTCGAGGTGAGTCCAGCTTAATCTAGCTGAAACCGCTCCACCACACACACCAGCTCTGGTTCCAGAGAGGTGACGTTCTCCTTCTCTAGAGGTAGTTCCTGCAGCCGAGGATCGGACCACCAGAGTCCCCACCCCTTGCCGTCACCTGGCTCACACTGCATCCGACCCCTACAGCCTCTCCCGTAGGTAGTGAGACCACGAGAAGTCATCATTCTGTTATAGCATCTGAGCTTATCCAACTTAATTTAGAGACTGAATTGTATTGCATACTGATTCGCTCAATGATGTCAATGCCAGTTTAACTTCTCACTGTGCATGATTCGATGAATGTGTTGATCTAATGAGACATAGATTCACATACGGTTTGGAAAAAGGTAAAACAGGGCATAACCAGTCTTCATTCTTATAATATCCAATTCAGTCTAAGTAACATAAAGCTGGCAATGGGCTCTCCGGGATGTCTGGAGATTTGAACAAACTCTGTCTTTCTTCTCCTTTTAATGTGGAAAACAACAGTGTTCCTCACATCTGCCTGATTAATGCTTATCTAATGATGTTTATTTTCAAATGTTTATCTCCAGTTGTATTTTTATATGAACGTTTCACTTAACGAGATTAGATGTCAGAGTTGATGTGTGTGCAAAGAGAGATCGGACGGGGGTGTGTATGTGCTTTGAGAAGGCATGATCGGGTGTGTGTTCTTGAACTTTTAATGTTCTATACTTGCCTGTGTTATTGAAAAATTAATTTATGTAAATCACTTTGCGCTGCTTTTGTCTGAAACGTTCTTAATAAATCAAATTTGATTCGGGTCTGTTAAGCAGACACATCTTACACTGGCAGAGAATCGTGTTTAAACCAGCTAGTGCATTAAGACCTAAAGGGGTACCTAGGGTTCAGAACCTGGAAAATCAGTTCGCAACAGTCTCCTGAGGTCACCCAAATGCCACCAATTCATTACTAATGCTTGTCAAATAAAGAAACACAAGAGAAACTCTTATTTAATGAGTGATACAGAATAATGAGACTAAAAAAAAGGCTTGTGCAAGATCTCAGAATAACACACTGACCGATGTAAATATAATGTTGTGGCATTGTTTCAGATGTGTTGAAGTGCATCTTTGTTTTGTTTTTTAACCAGAAGCTGGCGATGTGAGAAAACACAACATGAAACCCTGAAATTGTTGCTAGTTCTTTATGTCACTTTTACACTAATAGAAGGTTGTTGAGGTATGTTGAGCTCCTTGACAACAATGGTGCTGATCCAATAAGGCCTAGCTGACAGGCAATGCCCTCTCTGTGTCTCTGTGTGTCTAAACCAAACACTGGATCTCTACGGAAACCACAAAATGTTGTATTAGCACCAAGGTCCGCTCCTGCCACCCCCTCTTTTCAAAGCAACCAAACCTCTGCAGCCATTTCACATCCTTTTTACTAGAGTCAGAAAGTTTTAAAGAGATTGAAATGATAGAATAATAGAACAACCCTGAGAGAAATGTGTTGGTTCAGGAACCTCAGCAGATTAAGTTAAAAAATGTCAGAGGAATTTCTCCTTCAATCAGCCACATAAACACATTTTAAAGCGAGACAGCTTCAGTCTGTGTGTTACCGAAACACTTGACTTAGTAGTTAATATCAGATTAGTTTTCTAGTTCAAATTCATTCTTATTGTTAGACATTTCTTGAGCTATTCAGTTGTTATTTCTGGCAGGTTGTAAAAGTATAAAACACAGCTCCCAGCAAGCCTCCACCCACATAATACAGCAGCTGCAGAGCTGCTTTTATAACTTCTCATTGAAAGAAACCAGCTCGACATGCAGGGATCTAGAGAAAAACCTTTGTAATAATCAGAATGCTGCAAAGAGGTGCGTGTTGTTATTATGGAAATATATCTTACATAAATTGCATGGCCCAGAATGGTTAAAGGTTTACAGTGAGGAATATAATAATATAACATGGCCCTACAGGGTTAGCTGCACATCTTTCTATACTTAGCACCACTACACACCAACCTGAAAGCCAACCTTGTGGTCAATGTTTCTGATTTGTGAGGTTCTCAATACTTAAGATAGCATCAAACCACACAACAGGTATACTTGACTGGTCTTTAAGAGCATCAAATGCAATACCTGTTGTTCAATAATACACAATGCTGTCAGAGAGGAAAAATCCTCATTGAGAGGAAGAAAAATGGAGAAGATCCCCCATCTTTTCTGAAATAACTATGTAGTTATGAAATAAAAACATTCCTAGTAGAGATGATTATCCATACTGAGCCTCACAATGCGGAGGCATATGGGTCCTTGCAAAAAACAAGCACACACTGACTTGTTCCTGACATTAAAGATAGCACAACAAGAGCAGAGAGGTGAAGATGGAGCAGTCCACCAATTGTTCATGAGTCTCCTCCAAGTATGTGATTATTGGCTGAATCTATAGAGTCCTGTGTTTAAGGTGAGACAATGGTTGCCAGCCCAGTTGGTTTATTTCTTAGTCAGTCAGCTCCATTCACCTGACATCACCACAGGGATCAGAAAGGCAGGGCTTCCCCGACTTGATCTTAGAGCCAGAGTCAGACCTGGAAGTCTGACATGAATGATATGGGTCAGCGCTGGTGAGGAATGGATGCCCTGCAGCCAAGCAAAGACCTGTTTATCTACACTATAATACTCTACTTCTCCTACAAATGGGTCAGTAGCTGCCATTTCACCAAGCTCTTAATTCCACTAATAATAAAGTTAATGGAGCTTTTACAGATAGATTACTTTTATGCAAGAGCCAGAGCTCATTCTGAGAAACCCCACTACCTTTAAAACATAATGATCTGAAATACAGGAAACAAAGCATTAAAAGGGATAAATATAGAAGGAAATATAAACAAATCCGAAGAGCTGCTCAGAACAAAAGCTTCCACTTTTGAGGAAACCATCTGCTGGATGACCAGAGGTTATTTAGTCATGAAGGATTGCCATCCCCCCCACAAACAAGCTGCTAATGTTACACAAAACCAACATTTATCTGATCCGTCCTGTATTTTGTAATACTTACACAGATTTGTCATGGCTTTTTGGACTTCAAAATAGCCCAGCTTGAACTCATGCCAAGAGGCAGTGCATTGACTGACCCATAGCATTCTTGACTTGTTCTCTTGGTTACAGGCAAGGGACTGGTCATTCCCTTCCACAACTTCACAGCCCAGATCAAGTGAGCTTTAGCTTACCAAGTGGCCCTTAAATCCTACAATGTGAACCAGAGCACTCTTTAGAATGAAAAAGTGGGGGGTTCAAGTTAATGCTGCAGTGCAGGATGGCTCATACGAGAAGCAAAGACCATAAATAAGCAAACTGTGGTAAGTGGGGTGATCAGAGTCTGACGTCTGCAGCTCCACTAGCAGGAAGGTGGGAAAATTGAGTGTTCTGAGGACTTAGGATTATAAACAAATCCAAAAACACTGATGCAAATCAACACGGCAATAAAGAAAGTTATTGTACTCGCCACATTGCTAAAACGGTGAAATCTTAAAATCCTTTAGTTGAAGCTGGTGAAGTATGTAGCAAGATGCAGGCAACGGCCAGCTTCCACATACCACAGGTAGGTACTGTAGATACTGTAGGTAGATACTGTAGGAACTGTAGGTAGATACGTACTGTAGGTAGGTACTGAAGGTAGGAACTGTAGGTAGGAACTGTAGGTAAGAACTGTAGGTAGATACTGTAGGTAGGAACTGTAGGTAGGTAGGAACTGTAGGTAGGTAGGTACTGTAGGTAGGAACTGTAGGTAGGAACTGTACGTAGGAACTGTACATAGGAACTGTACATAGGAACTTTAGGTAGGAACTGTAGGTAGGAACTGTACGTAGGAACTGTAGGTAGGAACTGTACGTAGGAACTTTAGGTAGGAACTGTAGGTAGATATGTAGGTAGATACTGTAGGTAGGTAGGAACTGTAGGTAGGAACTGTAGGTAGGTAGGAACTGTAGGTAGATACTGTAGGTAGGAACTGTAGGTAGATATGTACTGTAGGTAGATACTGTAGGTAGATATGTACTGTAGGTAGGTACTGAAGGTAGGAACTGTAGGTAGGAACTGTAGGTAAGAACTGTAGGTAGATACTGTAGGTA
>JBAMHV010000018.1:4987862-5013562 GCA_037177535.1 Pseudomugil gertrudae
TCGTTTTGGTGCCGTCTCTTTAAATGTGAATGAGGCATGTCATGCCCCGCCCCCCTCCAGGTCACAGGAAGTTCAACACGAACCTGTTCACCCATGTTTGTAGCTTGATAGCAGTGATACGCTAATCTCGTGGCAGAGAAACATTTTATTGGTAAGTTTAGTATAGATGTCGACATATCGGATTCACTAAATTGGTTACCCGTAAGTCCACGACCTTATTTGGCAGACCCACAGCAAATACTGTGATGTAATAGATAAATAAACTAAAAAATATGACCAAAAAGAATATAAAGATATATGTGCAGCATCAGGAGGAATTAAATTAACATTTTCTGCATTTATAAACACGTAGAAGTGAAGAAAACATGTATTTAAGGGCTAAAAAAGTAGATTTTGCATGATATGTCCCCTTTAAGATAAATAATTTTGTTCTTAAGGTTGTTGCTTGGTGAATTACACAGGTGGGTTGTGGGTGCAGTCTATGATCTGGGGTTACTGCTGCTCGCCAGGTCAAGGTTCAACTAAATATAATGACTAAAGAATGAGATCAGCTGATACCTCTTGGAAAATCCAGTGCTGGAACTTGAAATAAGTGATGACGTCCAGGCGTCTTCCTCTACGATTTTATCCATTATGTCTTAATACCTTTGTCTCAGTTCTCCCACACTGTTGGATGGTAGATTCCCTCTTGTACACAATCTACAGCAGCTGCTTTAGTTCAGGGTGATTTAGCAACAACCTTCAAACGTGTTACTCTTCCTGCGTGACTTTCATTCGCTGAACATCAGCAGCAGTTAGGCTAAATGTTACTATGCTGAATGGCTGGGGTCCAACATGCTTCTCAGCCTCGTCCCAGGCTAAACAACCAGAGGAATGTGACATATAAAGAAGCTGTGAAAGCCCTGACAACTGCTATATATCACATATATATAATCCAAACCACGTCCTGTATGTACTACCCTCAGGTGGTGTTCCTTAGTACTGTTGCTGATGAAAGCTGAGTTCAACATTTATCCCAGCCGTCTCACACACAACCCTGTGAAGTCTGCCGTCTTCATAGATCTAGCTCTTTTCATACCTCCATATACACTGGAGATTGAAATAAAGGGCAACTTTATATGTTTACGCCCTGAGCTGTAAGGCTTGCAGAAAGTGCTTAATGTGTAGTCACAGTTGGTGGAAGCCTGTCCACATTGCTGTTTCGCCATGGGGCTGAGAGCGTCGGCTCAGTGTGGCTGCTTGTTTAATGTGCTTTGACCCAGAAATTAGAAGTCTGACCTCTTTGGCTTCTGCGTATAGAAAATCTCCCTCCTTTTGCTCTTGCTCTCTTTTCCTGTCTGCCACACCTCATCCTCTTTTACCCTCTGCTGGCCTTCTTTCCCCTCCGCCCTCCCCTGTAAACTGTCACTTTGAATCACTCCTGAACTTTCCAGATTTATCGTCTCATCTGTCCCATCTTCTTCAGTCTGTTTTACAGCAGCAGAATTCTAACTTTTCATGAACCTCAGCTTCAAATCCCAGAAGAAACTGGATTTATTTGATTTATCATTAATTTAGGGCTAGTCTAGACATCTTTTTTTTCACAAGCTGAAACAAAATTACAATATCAGCATAGTCTTTAGCCATGAAAATAAGTGTACAGGTAATGAATGAAAAATTCAATCTATAAATGTGAGTGCAACCTTTGTTATCTTTAATATAGTAATAGCAACTGGAATTTTACACATTGAAAGAATAACAGGGTGAAAGATTTTAGCCATCAACTAAGGAAATGTCCTGCTTAATGAGGCTGTTTGTATATTTAAAATGTTTTTGCGTTTGACCCAAGCAGATCGTCTGCCCATGTTTCACATGTGTAAACACCACAGACTGTATAGAGAAGGTAGAAGGAGCCTCTCAGTGGATTTCAGAAGAGCAAATATGAAGCTCATTGGGCGGTTCCTACGTTACCATCTTGGCAGCGTGGAGATGGATGATTGAGGTCTATAAAATTCTGACATGCCTGTAGCTAAGAGCTAACTGAGCTAACGCGGATCAAATGGGAGCTAACTGGCCCATGATGGTAGACAAGCTAAAGTTAAAGTGCACAATTAGCTGGCTAAAAATTGCCTTTGTGCCACACTTTGCCTTCATGTCGTGAATTCTGGACACCTGTGAATAAAAGGAAACGCCCCAAATTATGCCAAAATTAATGAATAAAAATAGAGTCGAAACACATGAGCTATAAAACATTTCACCACCCTCACAGCTATCATGAAGGGAAACTAAATTGCTTTTTTATAAAACCAGAAAAGCTAAAACAGATGAGAGAAGTCTCACCTATACTCATTCTGGTTTAAATATCTCAATTTTAAAGTTAAATAAAATCATATCCATCTTTAATTAGTGTCTATATGTGAACAACTTACTGCTTTTACATCTTATTAAGAAGGTTGCCCTGGCTCTAACAAAATGATCTACATGCAAACACACACAACACACACTTCTCTCCCACCCCCCTCCTGCTCCTTTTATTGTGACTTATATAAGCTGTGCTTCTGTTTCTGTTTGACCTCTCACTGTGGTGACAGACAGTGTGGTTAGAACGCCATCCAGTCCTGTTCAATCAGACTCAACAGATATGTGTGTGTCTGTTCATGTGTAACTACAGTGGAGCAAATCATACTTGGGCAAAGCTAGAACAAAAATTAAAGTGTGAACACTCCTACAAAATGACATTTAAACATAGGCTTAATAGTTAAAAGCACAAGAAGAACAAATTTATGTGCCACATGTCTGGGGCACAGGACCCACTCGGATTATAAAGTTTTTCCTCTACGTGTAAAAAGCTTAAAGTTCAGGTGCCATCTGAGCACTGGAAGCATGTATTCAAACAATATTTCAAACATTTAAAATGAATTTGAATTGAACTTGTCAGGAGAGCTTAACAGATTCATGTGCATGCATCAACATGTGTTTGTCGCCACGCTGGACCCCCCATCTTGCTTGTCCTAAATGTCATCCCTCCCTTCGTGCGGCGCAGGAGTTGTTATGCAACTGTATCCCGACCGGCGCAGCATTTGCGGTGTCAACAAAGCCTGCCGGCTGCAGATCTGTCTGCGACAGCCTGTTGTTTTTGTTATTTTCCTCTCTCTGTGATTACTGACTACATTAGCAAGTTAATTATATGACCTGACATGTACGGCTTGGTGAGAATCACACAGTGAGTTCTATAGCCAGTGAGCCCGTCTTGCATAGCTCTGATAAACAAGCTGAAGAGAAGCAGGTTAGATGATAGACAGGTTAGATGTGTGTGTGTGTGTGTGTGTGTGTGTGTGTGTGATTTGTTCTCATTCTGGTCGAGCTCTCATATGCCAGAGTCGAGGCTGCACCGTTTGCCTTCCTAGGCCCACTTTTCTCTAGTTCTTGCTCCCTCCCTCTGTATAAGGCTATGTAACCAGTGGCCTGGTTGTTGGGTTCTTGTGCACTGAGTTCACCTCGTCCCAACCCCCCTCCCCCCAACCGGATGAGTCATGGCAGGATAATCAGGCCCAGAGCTTTACGAGGATAACTCAGCCCGACAGGATAGAAACGCTCTAACCACCATCTCCACCTCATCAACCCTCCCCAAGAAAAAAAAAAGGGGAACTGAAGAAAATGAAGGATTTATTAAGAGGTGATGTGTTTATCTGCTTGCAGGCGATTTCCTTTCTGCATAGCTGAACTTGTATATACATGCAAGTACTTGCACAAGCAAGGTTGTGCATGGGTAAGAGTGTATGCATGTATATATGTATGACTCCTGCTGGTTAGTGTAGGTCACCGGGTGCAAAGAGTTAGCACATCAGGCTTTTCCTAGGTTGGTGCCAAGGCCAGTGTCAATGATAATTATGGAATTTTTGCACATGTGTCCATGCATTTGTGTTTATTTTACCATAACCCTTTTCCTCTTCCCTTCATCCTCCTCACATTCCCGCTCTTTGCTGTGTCTGAAGCCAGTGGTGCCATCTGTCAGTTCTGTATATGTGTGTGTTTATGCGTGTGCGCAGACATAGCTTCAGAAGGAGAGTTTATAATGCAAATTAGAAAGAGAACAAGGGCAAAAAAAAGCAAAGGGCGGCACTGAGTGAGGGAGAAAGCAATGGAATAGAAATGATTCTGCTTGTGTATGTGTAAGTGTAATTGTGTGTCTGAGCGACTGCCAGAGAGCTGCAAAGTCAGCCATTAATTTGACCCCTTCCTGGCAACAGGGGTGTGTTGTGGTTTGACACCGTGCGCACGTGTGTATGTGTGAACTGGAAAGTGGCTGGTACCACCAGTTTCTTTACTGGAAGCACACTGTGAAGCTGGAACTGTACAAGTGTTACATGGTGTGCAGGGGTAGAAAGAGAACCAGCAGCAATTAAAAATAATAAAAAAGGAAAACCCACTGCTGTAAAAATGACTCTCTGGTGAAAGATTGAATTTATTGGCCTCTGAGTGCAGCAGAGGACGATGTGCTCTAGGTTTTTAAAAATGTCTTAAATGACAATCCAACTTGAATAAAGATTGCTATGGTGGTTGTAGTCAATTAATTCTTGCAGCAGGATCAATTGGAAGCCAGATGGCCACTCTGAGGCGGATTCTTCAATAAGACCGAAGCCTTTTGTATATATCCATTTCTTGGAAGCGAATTGAATGGGTGTTCGTATAACTCAGGTTATAGGAAGAAGAACCCAGGTAATCTCTTCCCTGGAACTCTTAATCTTTACTACCAACACAAATGAAAATGGATTTGTATTACCTCATTAGGCACCTCAGTGTTTAATACTATACAACTGCACATAACACAGACCAAGGACAACCAATCAGATCAGCCTGCAATCCATTTTTATGTAGTACGTTCAGAAATAAGCTAAATGTCCCAATAAACTAAACCTTTGGTATTCATACAGGGTTTTTTGAGACATCAACAGAATAAAAAAAACTTTTTAATAATCTCACATAACTTCTACACCCAGTTAGTTCATAGGGGTTTAAAACAGTCAATAAAAAACAAACTTTTAAAAGAATTTTTATGGACAGAATTCTTGGATGCATCTGAGTCATGCAGAGGGTCCACCTTGGTGGACTCAGGATTAGGTCTCTGCTCTATGCAGACAATGTGGCCCTGTTTGCTTCTTTAGTCTGTGAGCTCGCTGAAGAGGTTCACAGACAAGTGAGAAGCAGCTTTGATGAAGACCAGCACCTACAGATTCAAGACCATAGTCTTCAGTTGGAAAAGGGTGGTTTTCTTTATGGGTTGGAAACGAGATCCTGTCCCAAGTGGAGGAATACAAGTATCTCTGGGTTGTATTTATAAATGTAGAATGAATGGAGTAGAACAGCGCAGAGCTTGTAGTGATGTTGGCTCTTTGTTAGTCTGTTATGGTGTGATTGAAGAAGCTGAGCTGAAATGCAAAACCCTCAATTTACTGGCCAATGTAATCTCCCATCCTTGCCTATTGTTACGAGTTGTGGATAGTAACCCTTCCAGAAAATGTAATTAAGTTTTTTGTCCATCTGGGTGTTTGTCTGGGCCTTCCTGTCAGCGTAGAGTGAAAGGCTCATACAGATTTAGCAATCTTCTTGCATCCTTAAGTTAGATAAATGGTTAAAAGTGACCTTCTTTATTGTGGGCTTGCCTGTGTAGCTGTTGGTTTGGTTGCCAGTATTCTTTGAGCTGTCAGACATTTAGTGATGGTTAAAAGAGTTGGATTTTCATTTTAGATGTGTTGCCAAAAGGGCAGCATTTTCACACAGCAGGTTTTACACACCACATGCATCTCTTCTAGTTAGGACCTTTTAGGTAGGTTGAAGAATTTGATGTCACCACATGTCTGTTTTCAGAAGCGCTTGGTGTGTTTTTATCACTGCTTGCTCTGTATTTCTTTTTCATATCACACATAATGATTTGCATGATGTTGATTTTATTGAGTAACTTCAACTTTATGGGTGTTTCTCACTAACTGTCACTATGCAGTCTTCTTTTTGGGTAGTTAATGGCAGTAAAATGCAACAGATCATTACTACTGTAACTTTATTGGTCTGTTGTGGGTGTAAAATATCCAATTAATGATGGTGTTTTATAATTTTGTCTTATGGGAACTCACTATTAGATTAAATCCAAGAAAATGTTTTCAGAACACTCGAATGTATATAAAGTTTTATTTAGTAATTTCCTGAAATTGGTAACAACATGTATGGATTGAACACGGCACGTATGAACAATCATTTTAATAGATCACCATAAACATTTAAACATTGTCACAAATCTTTGCTTTATATCACATTTTGCTCACAAAAACATCATTTTATTGGGTTTTATAGTTTATTTCTTTAGCATTGGCATTAGCATTGTTGACCTGAAAACATTGAGAAAAGACTGCAGCTTGGGTTCACAGGTTCAAGCTTTATTGCTGAAAGCAAGAAGGACGAGAGCACTCCCAATAAGCTTAAAGTCTCAAGCTAAACCCAACTAAAATGGGAATTGGCACTATTAATTCAACATGCTCACAGCTGTCCAGTTTATGATGCACGTGAAGAATCTGCAAGCAATTTGAAATGTAGCAAAGAAAAATATTTTTCTCTTTTTACAGTCTGCAGTTAGTTGCAGATGAGGAGAGTCACTGAAATTTATTGCTTCCACTCCTGGGTCGGGTTAAGGCTACATCACCACAGCACAAGCCTTGTTTGTTGCTCCCAGTGGCAAAATGTGGTTTCAGCTTCGGTCATGTCAGACTCACAGCATCTTACAGTAAGAACTACTAAGAATGGACCACATCCGCCCAGTGTTGGTGTGACTCATCTGAACTGTATTGCTCTGTGCTTTATTTCCTAATTGGGAT
Organism: Pseudomugil gertrudae; assembly: GCA_037177535.1. Taxonomy (NCBI): domain Eukaryota; kingdom Metazoa; phylum Chordata; class Actinopteri; order Atheriniformes; family Pseudomugilidae; genus Pseudomugil; species Pseudomugil gertrudae. Next base: position 4,994,708 of record JBAMHV010000018.1, read on the forward strand.
AACTAAGTGATAGAGTATGACCTCGATAAATGCAAAGAGACAGGAAATGAAGAACCAAGACGTATCTGAGTTTTACACTTGCCAGCATGCGGGTGAATCCACTTGGCGGTTCGAGAGTGTCACGTAATCCGATTGTTCCCGACCGCAAGCAGATCCACACTGAATAAGCGTGGACAAGAGTTTTTATTGAGCATAAATAAAAACAATCTCTGATTGGATAAAAGCAATCACATGAATCTCCTTTGATTGGATAAAACAGTCTTGTGTGCCTTCCTGATTGGCCTGAAGGTCACATGAAATACACATCACACAGATAAAGGAAGTGGTAGGATTCTGGGAATTGTAGGCAGAGGGAGACATAGTCCCTGGGAGAGGGAGGAAGAAAAGGCTTTGAGCTGATGTAATCACTCTTACAACCTATCATTAAGTGAAATGTAAAATGTGAAGTTCAGCCACCTTGTCTGAAATATCTTTATCCAGAAAACTAACTCATACACTCACTGTCCATTTTATTAACATCTGTTCAATTACTTGGTAACATACATGCATAATCAGCAAACCATGTGGTTTTCTATGGTTTACAGAGAATGGTCCAAAAAAGAGAGCTTGTCCAATGAACAGCAGTTGTCTGAATGAAATTGTTTTGTTGCCTTGTTGGAGATGACAGAAAGACAACAGTAAGTCACCCCTAAGCACCACAATATGCAGAATAATATGAATGCTCAACACGTCCAACCTGGAAGCTGATTGACTACAGCAGCAGACAACAGTGAGTGTCACACCTGTCTGATAATAATAGAAAATGTAGACTACATTTACTGCAGGTTCACTACAATTATGCAAGAGAAGATTACTAAAGCATTACCTGGTCTGTGCAGCCGAGTCTCGTTGCAACAGTCAGATGGTTGGTTCAGATTTTGGCCGAAAGAAGACGAAAGCAAAGACTCAAATGGTCTTGCAGAGCTTCAGTGGTATAATAGTGTAGGGACATTTCATTTGCTCACTTTGGGTCTCTTAGTACCAATTAAGTATTACTTAAAAAGCAAAGCCTACCTTTTTGTAACGGACCACATCTGTCCTTTTATGACCGCAATGTGACAGTCACTGTTTTCCAATGACCTCCACAGTCACTGATCTCAGTCCATTAGAGGACTGTTGGGAAGTGGTGAAATGGGAGATTCTCATCATGGCTGTGCACTAACTGGGATGGTATCGTGTCCAAATGGAGCAGAATCTCCGAGCAATGTTTCCAACACCATTTTAGAAAGTCGTTGTGAAGACAAAAGTAGGTGCAACCATTTCAAGTGGCACCTAATAAAATGGCTAATAAATCAACCAACAGAGACCAGCCTTTTTACTTTTAACTTTCAAAATGTTCAAATTTTTCTTTGACATTTTGCCGCTCTGATTCCTTTCACAGTGTAAATGGAGAGCTGGGTAAATCAATCATTCACTCACCTGCTGAGGTAAACCAGACAAACCCTGACACACCGCATCTCGATATCAGCAGGGCTTTTTCAAAGGAGACGTTTCAGCACGTCACGGCCATCAACAAGCACACGTGCAAATAATAAAATGAATAATGGCCAAACTCAATTTAGCTTCTTTTGTTTAATAATGACATATTATTGTAACTGTGTAGCACATTTCAGAGTTACAGTGCTGAACAGAAACAATAGAAAATTAGATTAATTACTGGCATCACAATAAAGCCTTTTTCCTTCTATGGGATGTGAAGTCATACTTAACGTCCACAAAGAAAATTGGAAATAAACATCACTGACAGGCAGATGTGAGACGCACAGGGCGATCTAATGGCATGACACATTTAGTCTGTCATAAAAAATAAGAAAAGGAAATGGAGTCCTGTAATGACAGTAAAGTTGGCATAGGGGTTGTCAGCCTATAGGGACATCATCAAATGGGATTAGGAACAGCAGGAAGGTGATTTTGTTTGGCCTATGGTTCAAAGTTGTCAGCTGGCTGAGCCTGAGCCCTGATAGTTCCCTGTGGCAGAGCTTGTTGACTGATAGAAGCTGGATGTCCACAACATGCCGATTGCTTAGCGATCCTTCTGCATGCAATGGATGCATATTACTCGGTGTCCCTGAACTGTTGTTAACCAGATGAGTAGGTCTGCTGCTTGTGTTAAAAAGCTTGTGTGATAGCTTGAAGAGTGACTCAGTTTAGCTAAATAGGAAGAATTCAGCTCGTTTAGTGAAGAAGCTGCTGATTTTCTTTAAAAGCTGAACCTCTTTATGTGAACTGGAGAGGAACATCATTTCAATGTAACACTTAGAGACTCTTAGCCTCTTGCTGCTCAGATACACATAAGAAGCACTTTAACTGCTTAGGCAGTGTACATTTAAGTAAGATGTGCGTGCATATTTGTTTCTCTTACAGTATTCGTGACTGGTTGGACAAAATTCTTATTATGCTACAGACGTTTTAATCCTCTGCAGGAGGCCTGTAGTTGCAGTACATGCAGAAGTACAATGCTGTGAATGCTCAGCTCGTTTAATAGAGAACTTCTGTCATCTGTCTCACACTCCCTCATATTGGCCTGAGCTGTCAACACTGTGATCACCTCAGGGTGCCGCACAGCAAAGTCATCATCAACACCAAAATCAGACAGAAGAACAAAAAAGAAAAAAAAAACCCCATTAAGATCTATGTAAATAATAATAAGCCATATATACAAGATTTTATCTTATGGGTAACATTATGGCTTTCTAAGCAGCCGCCCCCCCTTACACACACACACACACACACACAAACCTCAGCATTTCTAGAAAGAGAATTAAGAAATGAAGCAAGCAAGCCAGTTGTCCACTGAGTTACATGTCAAAGCATTGGGGTGTACATGCTGCTTTAAAAATAACAGGAAGTGACATCACCATGTATGAATGTGTTGCACAATACATCTGATAATCTGCTGGTAAATTTAGACAACAATTTTTAATGATTCATCATATTTTAGAAGTGCATGTAGACACCTCTTGTTAGATTACTCAGATATCTGATTTCACTGGTCTTGTAAATGGATTTAGTTTTCTAAAGCTATTGTTACAAAACACTAAGCCAATCATTGTTATAAAAACCCTATGATCACAATAGTTACTCCCATTTAAAGAATGTGCACCCTCAAATGTTCTTTTACTGTGAACGTTGCATCACTTAATTCTGATAAAAAACTACCTTTATTGCTGTTAAAATTTGTAAGTTTTTAATTTCTTTAAAAATCAGAGTTTTATGGGAAAAGACTGAGTCAAACCTTTTGTTTTTTGTAATAAAGAGGTAAAGTTGTGTTCCTCAACATCAAAAGGTAGAGGCAGATATAGAAGCCATTCTGACGCATATGTACAGACGTGAACTTGTTATCTAACACAGATTCACAAGGTACACTCTTTTAGACAGATCATTACTACAATGGAACACATTTGTGCTTTTTAGGGGTTTAAAGAAAAAACTGGACTTAATTCTTTACCTGTTGATCCTCATCTGACGTCAAACTGCAGGCTGAAATCGTAGTAGCAACTTGCTGTGGCACTTTGCTGCCTGGCTCAACCTGCCGCCGTTCACCATAACTACCTGATCCTGCTGGAACTGTTGCTACAAGCCAGCACAACCACACTAATAGCACAGACTGATATGGCTCAAGACCACCTTGTTCTTCCAAAGAAGGGAGGGAGTTCTTTGAAAGGGACTGTCATCTACCTCAAAGATCACTCTGTGATATATGTCCTCTGTGAATCTGTATTGCTTTCCATCTTGCTAATAGCCATTGAGCTACTGTTTGTCATTCAATCATTTCTGCCTGTGCATTCACTACCTTGCCACTCTCTGCCCCTTGAACCATACCCCCACTCTGGTACTGAAAGCTCCCCAGAAGGGAACGGTCCTATTGATAACCTGCTTCTTCATAACACGGAAGCTTTTGTTAGGCATCATAACGAGTAAGATAAGTGGGCACATGGATCAATACATGACAGGAACACAGAAAAGCACTGATAAAGGGACCAGAGGACCCAAGCACCACCTGCTAGTGACAGAACTGTTGCTTGAGATGGCAAAACTAGACAGACCTCTCCATGGCCTGGACTGATTAGCAGAAAACTATGATATAACAGTGCTATAGATCCTGGAATGTCTGAAGCTGTACAAGCACCCAAAGAGCCTTCATTGAAAACTCAGTGAAACTGCGGCAGACCACCCTGGAGGTCAACTACAAGCCAATTTCACAAGTCTCCATTAACTCTGACATCAACCAAGAACATGTCCTGTCCCCTGTTGCTGTTCTGCATAGGCCTGAACCCCTTCAGTCAATTAATCAAGAAGACTGGCTGGGCTCGAGGACTCAGGAATGAGGCCATCATCAGTCATCTCCTCTACATGGATAACATCCCGCTGTTTGCTAAAATGCTAGACATTGACTCAATGATCAACGCCACGAAGATATACAGCAGGGACATCGGAATGTCATTTGGATTTGAAAAAGGTGGCCAAATGGTAACAAAGAGATGAAATATAGTCCATACAGAGGGCATTGCATTCCCTAAGGGCAGGATAACAGAGAGGAGGGCTAAAAGTTGCTTGATATACCACAAGCATATATGAAAACCACAAAGAGGCCACAAGGAAGGCTGCCACAGCCAAGTACTCCAATGAGTAAGGCAAGTACTGAGAAGTTAGCTCAATGGCAAGAACAAAATCTGGACCATTAAAAGCTATGCCCTGCCAGTGATCAGATACCCTGCTGGGATAATAAACTGGTCAAACGAGGAAGTTCAGACCACAGCTGTTAAAACTCCAGCTGTTCACCATGCATGGAGGATTCTTCCTCAAGTTGGTGTCCAGAGGCTATAAAGAGGAAGGCAGAGGACTAGTGAGCATCAGGGTCACTAACCACGATTAAGCATACAAGGTTTCTGGACGATGACTGTTGCATCACCTAGACCAGCTGCCATACAGTCATGATCCCTGTAATGCTGGGAGAGTACCACCATTCTGAGATAGGAACTCAAAACCCTGAAAAGATGGATTTAAAATAGTTTAAAGATCTTTCAAAATCCCCTGCCAGACTTCCCCAAAGCTCTTGATATTAGAATAATGAAACCACATACTTTATTAGCAAAGACAAACCAAAGTCGGAGATTTATGAGGTTTTAATCACATACATTCCACCTGTCATTCCCTGTGGAGTTTCTAATCCTTGGCATCTAACACAGCACTCAAATTTTAATTTGATCATTTCTTTTCTTGTAATAAATGTTGGTTTGTTCTCACTTTTCCAATGTGACTGGCTTTTTAATGTGTGCCATCGCTATGCATTTGCAACTGTTTAAGATGCATTTTATGCCTCTATATTTATAATCTGTGCAATCACAGTAAAACTGTCGAGTACATAAAACATTGGGAAAGTACAGTAGTTTAAATATTTCCTGCATAATCCCATTTTCTTTCTGTCAACAGGGATGCTTGTGTACATGTAAACTTAGCAGTTGTTCTTCTTTTTAGTGCCTGGAGCACACAATGCAGCTCAACATTGATAAAACCTAACTTTAGTTTCTTTCTCACCCCATGGCCTCACACTTTCTCTCTCGCCTCCTCGCTCTTTCTTCGAGCAATTAAAAGAGTTAGCCTTGCGAGGAAGCCGTTAAGCGGCGGTTCCCTTGTATGTTTCGCCAGACAATAGCTGCTCTCTGCCATTCTGGTGAAGGAGCGTTGCGTGGTCGGCCCAGACAAAAGAGGGAAAAGACAAAGTGAGCGAAAGCACTGGAAGTTTGTATCAACAGCGAGATGTGCATGTAACACACTCATCATCATATCTGATGCAGACAGAATCCTTCTGAAAGCCTGAGATGTAAAAAGAAACTGAGTGGGTGCATGTGTGTGTGTGTGCCTGCTTCCCTAATAACTGATTCTGATCACCGCCCCGCCATTGTCTTGTAGTTGCCTCTCGAGAAATAAAGCAGGAAAGATAAAAAATGATGGCAGAGAGAGGAATCCTAATTAATTGTGATGAATATGCAGATTGGGTTGAATCCTCGGGACAGCCGGCTCTTTTCACTACGATCTGCTTCAATATTTAGACAGAGCTTAGGGACAAAGACAAGTCTGCGCTGAGAATACAATCAGCCTCAATTTAACTTCATTGCTAGTCCTTGGAGTTATAAGTGTGCGTGTTTGTGTATGCCTTCAGTCTTTTTGAGAGTCGTCCGTCTGTGTCCTCTGATCCCTCACTGTAAAAATTCACATCCTATAGAAAGGCTGGGTGTGCCTCTGTTTGTTAGCATTTTGGTTTTGTGTAGCTCAGGGCACATTCTCACTGGACATTTTTATAGGTAACACGTTTTTTTTTTTATTTTTAATTTTTATTTTCACCCACTGGTAATGTCTGCCAAGAGAAAAATGCAATACGAGTTGCTAGCATGCAACAGGGACGCAAGTCTTACCAGAAACTTATTTCTGATGTAGTTGTTTCTTGAACTGGTTTCTCCATTTTTTTTACAAGCAAAATGTAAATTTTTAAAAAATTAATATTCTGGTCAAACTATTTTATACTATACAAGCAGAATGAATGTAGCAAAAAACTTCTGTTTTAAAAAAATTTAGCATGTTTAAAAAACCGATTGACCATTTCTGTAAAACAGTTATGGTTAAAAATATTACTCTCAGGTTGTTTCAGATGTTTGTAGAAGTTTTGTGTATTTTTAGAATCTCATTCCAGACTTTTCCACCTTTATAACTGAGTTTAGTTTATTCTTTAGATTTTTTTTCCATCTGTCTTTTCTAATTTGTTTCAATGAGCATCTGAATGAGCAATGCATCAAATGCCGCAATGCATTATGGGGCATACTGTGGCCATGAATCCAAACAAAACAACAGAATCTCACTTCTTATAAGGCTGTCACTTTTTTTCCCCAGAAAAACAACTGATTTGAAATAAACACACTTCATTGAATGTACTCAGATTCTTACACATACAATGCTCTGAACTCACATTGTGCTGATAGCTCCAAACGTTGCAGGAGAGGTTGAAGGCCGTCCATTGTGTTTCTTTGGCTGAAGAGAGGCAGCTAACTCCGTGCATACCGTAGCTTCTCTCCTTATCACTAATTCTGAGCTCAGACACCACTCAGAGGAAGCTCATTCCAGTTTATTTTGTTTGTCACATTTATCCACTTCATCTCAAGGCACTTTTAAAGATACAAAACAATCCAATGGAATTTGTAACAACCTACATTCGTTCAATTCACATTTGTTCATATAATACGGAATCACATAATGTTGTCTTGCCAAGGACAGCAGCATTGAATCTTCTCTTTATTTCAAACCCCCATCCTAAGCAGGCAGTGGTGAAGAGGAAACTCTCTAACAGAAAAAACCCTCCACAGGTCTACACTCACAGGAAGAACAGTTATCTGGGTTCACCAGTTGGGGGTTGAGTGGGCGCCACAACTCTAGACAAGGAATACCAATGGAGGAAGGAGGAAAGAATAAATCGACTTGAGTAGTAAAGAGGCTAGTTCATCTTTGGTCTTCAGCAGCATAACAATTATAAGGACCATTCACAAAAACCTTACTTTTAAGGTTTATTGATGAGGAACATTTAAAGCCCCTACTCAAAGAGGGTTTATGTTTCCTGACCCCAAACAGGGAGCTGGTTCCACACAAAGGGACCTGATTACTGAAGGTTTTACCTCCCGTTCTACCTTTAGAAACTCCATAAGTAAACCTGCAGTCTGAGAGGGAAGTACTTTGTTGGGAAAATATGGATCTGTGAGATCTCCAAGATACATTGGAGCTTGGTTATTAAGACCTTGAAAGGGAGCCAATATAAAGATGTAAAACATATGATCTGTTCTTATTGTTATCTTCAGAAGCGTCTCTGAGGCAATATGGATCACCTGGAGAGGTTTCAGGGCATTTTAGGGCAGCCAAATCTAACCCCAAAGCAACTGCAGTGGTTCAATCTGGAAATAACAAACGTTTTTTTTCTGTGTTACTCAGAGATGTTTGGATTTTCCTCATTTTAGCAATATTACGCAGGCTAAATAAGACATTCCTGGAAAACTGATGTGAGCCAACAAACAGATCCTGGTCATGAATAACTCAAAGGTCCTTCATTGTAGAAATGGAAACCAAGATAATGTCATCCAGTGTAATTACATCATTAGACCTCTGTCTTTCAGAGTTGTGTGTGTGTTTGCAAACACACACGTGACTGCAGTGAATGGTGAGTCACCTAAATGTCTGGGGGGTGTGTTGTGATCTCTGAACCACAGACTGGGCAAAAAGAGGCAGCCAAACAGTTGGTCATCTGGTGTGGGCTGAGATATCGTAGCCTGGGTGTAAAACTGTTTTTGTGTGAGCTTGTGTGAGACGTACAGTGCTATGAGGGAGATTACTTAGAACAGCCACCTGTGTGCTGAAAGCGATGCATGTTATACATTCCATTGCAGGGTTGATGGAGTGACTTTGAAGGACTTTTGAGCACTCAGCCATGCAGCTTGTTGCTCAGTCTGTTATATTTCACTGGTAATACGTTTCAGAGAAGACCTAATTTCATAGATCTATTGCTTTTATGTCTGTGTCTCCAACTCAAAAGTATTTCTAGACATTAAAGCCAAAGCTACAACATCCAGACTGTTGAACAATACAGCGAGTTAGTGCATTTTGCTGCAGTGCTGGTTAACTATCTCATAAGGAAAGTTGAATTTAAGTAGTCAAATCACATTTTGACGTGGATTTAAATAAAACGGGCCACATTTTTTTTTTCAAAAATCATTTTGAGTCCAACATTAAAAGAAAGAAATGAGCCCTATTCCAGTTCTTTTTCTTGTCCTATACACTGTTTTGAAGAGGTAAAGTCCTCTTTTCCTTTTAGGGATCAAAGACTCATGGCTGGGATGTAGAGATTCATAATAACTCTGTAAAATGGAGCGGTAGGTCCAGAGGGGCGTTTTAATTAATCCTCATGATCATTTTTAATCCCTGATGACACATGATGATTATGGTTACTTCTAACATGGCAATTCCAGTATCTATTGGGTATTAGGGTCACTGAAGTTTGTCTGATTTCAAAGGTGTTTCTTTTTTTTTTCCTTTTGTTTTTAACGAGTCTTGTCCAGCATTAAAGCAAGCAGAATGATAGTCTGTGTGGTGTTTTCACTTTGTCAAGGGAAGCTGAATAAAGGTAACCCGAGTTCTTGTTTATTTAGAATAAATATTTGTATTACAGACTTTGCATGTGATTGCTGGACTTGACCGCAGAGGATAGAAAAAGAAGAAAAGAACACAAAAGCAAAGGAAAGTAAACACAACCAGAGAAATATACCGCACAGAAAACAAAACATCCCAACCACAGATTCTGCATCATCTACAACACCTGCACTAAAACCCAACATAAGGCATCGTATGGTACTTTACCTTCGCACGAAGGCAAAGTCTACAGCTGTCAGGAGCACAAGAGAGCCATAAGCTAATAGGGAATCATATATTTCAGATTTAACCAGAAACCCCCCACAAATAAAATAAACTGAAGATGCTCATTAGTCAGTAAACTCAGTGACTGTGTCAGCATGCAGAAAGTGAAAAGTACTCACAGAAGAGTGATCATGTTAATTGAGTCAGACCCAAACATGGACACCAGTGACCCCCAAGCCAACCACACATCCACCCAGGTGACAGCAAGGAAGGGTCCCAGCCAGAGCCCCCTCGCAGTAAGGGGAGAACAAGCCCAGCAGGTTCAGATCAGCAATCAGCAACCCTGCCAGATTCCGGCTGTTCAGGGCGGACAGAGCACATGGTTTAAAGCCCCTACTTATGGGTACAGGGTTTATGTTCCCTGACCCCAAACTGGGAGCTGGTTCCACACAAAGAGACCTGATTACTGAAGGTTTTACCTCCCGTTCTACCTTTAGAAACTCCACAAGTAAACCTGCAGTCTGAGAGGGAAGTACTTTGTTGGGAAAATATGGATCTGTGAGATCTCCAAGATACATTGGAGCTTGGTTATTAAGACCTTGAAAGGGAGCCAATATAAAGATGTAAAACATATGATCTGTTCTGATTGTTATCTTAAATAAATAACAGAGATGCATTTTTTTCCTGGGGTTTTTGATGTGCTTATGAAAATGTTCTGCCAGGGTGGGGTGCAGGTCGACAGGCAAATTATAATATTCTGACTGAATGCAATCTCTACACCTGGATACTCAGTAGTCCAGAAGGGTATAAAACTTTCTATAACAGGGTCTAAAACAGTCCTGCTACCAGGAAAATAACAGTAAGAAAAAAATTAAGCGAGTAAGTTTTTGGATCAAAGTTCCTCTTCAGACATCTTTAACCCACCTAACCATGAGTTAGAGTCATCTGCTGGAGCAGCAGCATCGCTGCTGTGGAGAGACAGAGACTGTATGACCCAGCTCTGTACTGGGATGCCCCTGAGCCCAGTAAAAGTAGTGGGAAAAATACAGAAAAAGTATAAGCTGTCCTCCATGTTAGAGAACAACTATCAACCCCTCCAGAACACTTTCACAGCATTGCAGAGGCAGGGTACACACTGGACACTTAGTCAGATCATCACAGGGCAACACAGAGAGATGGTCGGCAAGGTGGCACACACACATATTCACTCCTAAGGGCAATTTAGAATGACCAATCAACCTAACATGCATGTCTTTGGATGGTGGGAGGAAGCCGGAGTACCCAGAGAGAACCATTGCTAACATGGGGGAGCAAACTCCACATAGACAGGAGCCGAGCTGAGTTTTGAACCAGCAGCCGTCCTGCTCTGAGGTTACTAAAAAGTCATTTGTTTCACTGTGTGTTTAACACCTAGCTTTTAAATTATTTTTATGATACATTTTTTCTCTGTTTTTTCAGTTTTTTATGTGCTTGCTGTATTCTTGCTGTTTTTAACTTGTCCTTTATGTTATCAGTTGTGTCCATTCAGTGAAAAAACAGGAACAATTTTTCTGAGGGGAGTGTTTACAGATTCAGACATTGTGGTTTATAGGCATATAGCCCAGCACTAAATAGTTATTCACCCAAAAATGGCCAAATACTGAAAGTATTTCTTTTTTTTCTTTTCACTGGGTAACCATTGTATGCCTGTTAGGTTTCACAGTGTTCCCCAAGACTGTAAAGGCATTGATGCTTTATTGTTTACTTTCATTAAATCAGTCATTTTTATTCCTAGCAAGGCAATAAACCAGATTTTCTACTTTCTTCTGGGTCAGTTGTCATTTCAGGGACACCCGCCCCCCAACATAAGTTTGCTAATGTCTGAAATGTCTGACATTGGACCAGAAGTGAACTCTGAACTGGCCTCTCGTGGATGTATTGCCCTACAACCATGGCGATGCAGAGGATGCATCGGAGTATGTGGGCAGTGATGTTTGACATGGATGTCCTGATTTACATGTATATACAAGAAGCACGAATAATGCTCTAAATAGCCACATGATTCCACTTCAAATACAACAAAACAATAACGTAAGCTCCAATTTTTGCCAAAGAAAAGTGGATATGGTATTTAGTGGGCCAGAAGAAGTGACTTCTGTTGGGAAGTTCCTCAAAACAACAGACAAAAACTCAACCTAACACCCCATCCCAAACTATTTAATGCATTGATTGGCTTCTTCATGATTCCAACTAGAGTATTTAACAAAATAAAAATCACTTATTTTCAAATGACAATGTATTTCTTTGTTTACAGTTGTTCCAGGAGCACTTGTTGCTGGTTTTCTTGTGCCTGCTCATATTTTACTAGCGTTCCTCTGAAAATATTTACATAATTTGATAAATTTCAGCATCAATCAGTACTTATTTATGTCCAATCAGGCATCAAGGATAATTCTTAAACTGGTCTTTCATATCTCCAAACAGACTTAACTTGGTAGCTGCCAAATACCAAACTCATTGTGCCAATTCTGCTAAAAAAGATAAAAAAAAGTTGACATCACATTTTGCAGTGCCAGTATGCACTGTTTGTGTTGGCATCATATACAAATGTTTCCTTATCTTTCCCCCAGTGCAAACAGGGGTACCTCTGGCTCGCTCATCAACCTGAACAAAACTACCGGGGAGTAGGAAGTGGATGAAAGTGAATAATTCAATTTAATGCAAACTAATCATGTTATATTTTTTTTAATTAAGAAAAATCCAGATAACTGAATTTCCAGCAGGCAATCACTGAGTGAAGCAGGTGACATTTCCGACGTGCTGAAAAAAAAGGTGTCTGGGAACACAGAAAATCACTCTGTGGCTGAATAAATAATTTGTTGGCAAGGATTTGTATTAAATATTCAGCTTAAAGGGTTTTCGGAACAAACACTGGAGGGCTGAACATTTCTCTTGTTTATTGTGTGTTTTTTTTATTTAAACCAAATTTCTGTTTTGGAGCCTCTTTGATGTAATTATGTCTTTTCCCTTATGCCTCCCCATCTGATTTTCATCATCATTATGCTTTTCAGTAATGAGCACTTTCTTTCTTTTGAATAAGCAAAAACACAAAATCCCTCACAAAAGAATATTGAGTAGTGTTTGTCCTTGGATGGCTCTGCTGTCATTTGCTGGAAAGCTTGAATATAAAAGTGTATGTGTGCGCTGGTGTGTTCGAGTGATGAAGCACAGCAGGGGGTTAAGACCTGAGATGGGGCAAGTTGTGTTGTCCTCCTTGCATTATTTAGCACACAGGGGAGTACATGTGAATGCTAACCCTGGTTAGCACGGCAGGCCGCAGTGTGCCCTCTTCATATGAGAGTACTCTCTTTTTAATGCATGAATGTCACTAATCACAAATGGAAGATACCTTCTCGAGTTCAGTGAACTGATCAAAGGCTTACTTGGGATAACTTTGCAGTCTTCGGTGATTTTTTAAAAGAAATTCACAGAATCTGACAGAAGAAACTAAAAAGTGGCCTATAGGGTTGAGGAAAAATAGAAAAAAATAACTAAACTAATGTGTTTGGGTGGGGGCAGAAGCGATGTTTCCTGGTAAAGCCTCTTAGAGCTCTGTGGATTTACACTCCTGTCAAGTGATTTGATGTGTGTGTGTGCGTGTGTGTGTGTTTGTTTTCTTTTGAATGCCCTCACAAGGATACAAAGATGAGAAAAAGAATCCTTTAATGTGGAAACAGCGGTCCAAAAATGATTTTTTTTAAGGGTTGTGACTTGGATTTGTGGATTTGGTTTACTGTATGTCTGAGCCGCAGGATCGGGAATGAATGTAAATCGGCATCATGAGCGCTTTTCGCATTTATTCCACAGTGTTGGAAGTGGCTGAACTTGTGAACTCCAAGTCTGACCTCAGACCCAGAGGCACAAAACATCCACATGAACAAACACGCACACATACATTTTCTACGCTCCTATAAGTTGATGTAAGCATCCCTCAGGGCTCACAATGAGTACGCTCAATATGGTTATATATCTTTACACTCATAATACCAACATGACCTGCAGACTATCTATTTTTCCACCTTCATAATGTGGTTTTGGCACATGATGAAGGGAAACGTGTTTTATTTTTTTTTTTAGCCATTTCCTGTCCGAACTCCCCCACTTTGGTCTTCCTGCTTGGCTACTCATCCACCCACCCATTCATCCATCCGGTAAACACATTGGCACACAAGCACCCTTTTTAGAAAGCAAAACAACATGGGGAATATGACCAGAATATGGAAACACTTAATCTCTCCGGGTGGGTGAGTATCAAAATCCCCGAGCCAATGATCGAGGTAGAGGCAGGCTGAGAGAGAGAGGAATAGAGAGAGACTGTAGAGGGACACTGTGTTCATTTTGCCAAGGCCAGATGGTGAGGGCAGCTTTGGTGCTGCACGGCTTCTCTCCCTGCCTGTCAGGGCATGACACACACAGACACACACACACACACACAAATAGACATGATTACCTCAGCCTGTTTGTACAGCAGCCCTCTTCTGTGTGTGGTGGCCTAGACTTATTAGATTAATCTTTTATTTGTCTGCCGCTGTTATCGCTGTTTTCCATCTCAATGTGTTGCTGGGATTAAGAGACAGTTTCTGGTTTGCATTCTCCTTGTTTGGATGGTTTGTAATCTGCCTCAGCGTGTGCTTTATTCAGTGCTGGGAAGCAACAAAAACAAATCCCAAAGCCCTACTGCATTGAAAATAGGTAGTAGCAGTGAGGGCTGTAGGGGCAAAATTTAGTAAATCTGGAGTGATTGTGGTTATTTAAGTTGACATATGTTGTCTGGGTACATTTTAATTACATTAAATGCTACAGTAAATGAATATTTTTACATCTGCATAAAGATGCTGGTCTGTGTTTCCCGTTAGCCGCTAACATGTAGCTGTTTACTGTAACATGTTTAGCTTGATCTAACATGGGCAAGTTTGTCAGATCACAGAAAACTGTACAAATGACCTGTTCAAAGATTGAATTTAATTTAATATAAAAAGTAGCAGAATGTTTAGACATCACAAGCACAAACGTTTGTGAAGTGGAAGTGTTGTTGTCACTATGTTGCCAAGACCTCTTACATCAAATGTGTGTCAGTCAGGAGTCGAGCTGCTTCACTGTCACTTTGGTTTTATCAATCTCTCAAAGCTTTAAAAGAAGTTTTCGTCCATTACATCCAAGGTTTATATCTACAGTAACACACTGACTATAGCATCTTTTTCTTTTCACATATAAAACCACTGATGTAGATGTAAACACTTCTGGTAATGCAGTACTTTAACAAAAGTTTTACTACAATCTTATAATGGTTCCCAAATCAAAGTAACTGCTAACCTAACAGCTGTTTTTAATATGTTTTAATGACTGATTATGACAGAGACACACGGTTTTTTCAACAGGAAAACCCACAATAGTCACAAGCAGTGGAGTCTTACCAATGCTTCCCTCTAATGCCAACGTTCATCAATTAATCAATCATTTTATTTATAGCACATTTTACAACAAAACATTCCCAAAGTGCTGGAGACCACATAAATATAGGTTAAATAAAATCACAACATAAAAACTAAACCACAGAAGAAGCCCTTTTAAGTCTAGTCTCATCCACAAGACTGGCCCATGCTGGAGTATATATATTGATGACATACTGTCAGTGAGGTCAGTCCATGTAAAACCTTGATAATAAAAATAATAAAATCCTAAATGAACAGGCAGACAGTGCAATTGTGCATTTATTGGGGTAATATTATCATGTTTTGGCCCCTTTTAAATGTTGAGCAGCAGGATTCTGGAGCTGTGACAGAGATTTTTGACCAAAGCCAGCATAATGCACATCGCAGTAGTCGCAATGACTTAAAATAAATGCATGCCTAACTCGCTCAAAAAGATTAAAAGATATAAATGATTTAACTTTTGATAAAAGACGAAGATAATGAAAACAGGATTAAAACACCATTAATCTGTTTGTCCAATATATGATCAGGGATGCCAACGCAGGGGACTTTGGGACACAAAGTCATTAAAAGGTCCCAGGTCAAAAAGAGCTTTAGCAAACAAAATCATTTCTGTCTTTTCATTGTTTAGTTTAAGAAATGATGTGTTAACCAGGCCCTGATGTCACACAGACAGTCAGGAGGTCAGGGGCCTGGGAGGCTGTTCCCAGATATTTGTATATAAATCTAGTTTTCTTTTGAAAAGGTTGTAGTTGGGCTAAAATACAGTTCTCTGGAATCACAGTGTGTATATAAAATGATGGGCAAAGCTTCTGTGATGTCACCAATAGGTTTCTGAAGAGTTTAATTGAACTTGGTGGGTAGTTCCCACTGTCGCCAGACCTGACAGTAGACCTGATGCTAGACCAGAATCCAGACTAGATGCAAGACCCAAAACTAGACATTTATTTCTTTTGTAAGTAACCGTGGTAGAAGCGGCATAATGTCCATCGATGTGTCCATTTGAAGTAATTAATAGACTTCACAGAAGCAACAGCACCTCCACGTTGTGCATTATTTCTGATTATACATACCTCATTGGGCATTATTCCTTACATAGGTAGTTTGATATAAAGTTTTGACTAGAGAATCTGCTGTAGTGCTGGTTCCCAGTCCTCTCATCTCACAGCTGCAATCTATTTGTCTCACTGCGTGACACCAGGAATCTGTAAAACGGGTCGTTCTTTTGGTCCTGCCTCTTAGGCTGTTACACCCAAATGCGGAGCATGAAATCACCATTTTGACCAGAAAGAATACTCCACACACTACAATCTGCCCTTTTTTAACTGGTCTGAGACTGGACTACTTGCTGTCCAAATAGCAGAAAACAAAAGTCAGGTGACTCAGTGACGTCAGCTGCACGTCCTCCATACTATATGCGATGCTAGACCCAATGCAAGACCTGACACTACACCCGAAGCTAGACCTGACGCTAGAAGGCTGGACTCGATGCTAGACCCGATGTCAGAAATCAAGCTAATGTTGATGATCTATCTAAAATAAGAGTCCCAGACCTTGTTAAATAAGAGGGGAAAGGGTCTGTCAAACTGAAGAGGGTCTTATTTTAACAACTACCACTGTGAAATCAAATGGTGACACACTCCTTCCACCTGGCTTGTTCACTAGAATTGTGTTGGTCTAATGAAAATAAAGTAAATCAGAAAAAAAAACACTATTTGGTTGTAAGACTGTTATTTTGTGTTGTATAAGATGGATCCACAGAGATAATGTAATAAAAATTATGTGTCTATTTCCATGTACATACAGTGTCCATAAAGTGTCTTTACGAAAGAAAATATTCTGTTTAATATAACCTTAAAAATTGCTGTTGGAAATTGATGCTTTCATTGTTGTTAAATTAAACAAATCTGGATACGTAGTCATTGAATTACAGGAACAATTATAGATGACATTCATCATTTTCCTCCACATCCTCCATCATTTATGGAGACGGGGACAATGTTGCATAAAGAGTTGAGTGGAAAACTAAGAACATCAGAGGAAAACAGATGTGAAGGTATATAAAATTAGACCAAAATTAAGACTTCAATATCCTTCTTTTAGATACAGGTGAGGATATTATCTTTTCATTAGTTTTTTTAATGAATTTGTTGAATTGTAAAGAAACTTTATACACAGCCAGTATAACCGTGAAAGGGCTTGCAGTCGAAGCTTAATATCAGCTCATCTGCTAATCCTAGCGGGTGATCCGTAGACGAAGCTTGTAAAGGTACCAGGTGAGAAAATGAGGCAGGTGTTGATCCTCATCTACAGTTAATACAGTCAAACTCAAGTTGCTCTTCTTTACATTTTTCTTAATTTCTATTATCAGACAGAAAAAGGATTGTAGCTGTGAGTGAAGAATAACTTCACAGTCAGTTTCAAACCGTTTGACACTGCTGCTCTGCAACATACTGATGTTATATCCACACTGTCATTTGACAAAAACACCATCCATCTGAGTTAAAGATGCCTGCACAGGCATTTTGACCATAAATACACAGATGGTGATCTTCCAGAGAGAAATCTATAACCTGCAGAGTCTATCTAATATTTTTTTCACAGAGAACAAACCCGGTCATCACAATGCAAGGTCAACACAGAGGGCCAAATCTACTAAGATCTCAATGTGCGTGTGGAGTCTAGAATTTAGCGTGTGGGGTGGGACCGTGGTTAGTACGTGATCTACTAAGATTGCTGACGCAAATGACAGCGGGTGCAAAGTGTCGGAGACACGCCTATTTAAATGAGGATTTAGCGTGTGTCATGGAATCCCGAGTGCGTGTAAACCTAATAAACCTTGCCATTGGGCGAAATTAGGAATTCAGTCAACACATCTGAATACGTGACTGAGAGATCCCTGCTGTGTTGTGCGCTGGAATCACCCAGATGCCAAACACTTTAAACCTGCAAGGAGTTTTGTTATTGCAAGTATTGGAGTTCCTCCAACAGCTCCAAAATAGCAACGCTGGATATGTTTTAATAATTACTTCCTTTCTCATTCCAAAAAGACATGATTACCTGGACAGGTCGCCAGTCCTGTGATGGACAGAAACAACTTACTGAACAATAAACACATTAATTTTGTGAATTGATTTATGACTGTGCTAACAGTGTGCTAATTAACTTGATCAGGTATTGTTAGCTAAACAGGCCTATCGTTTCCAATTTGATTTCTTTTACTTTATTCTTGAAACTGTATTTCGACTTTATTCTCAAAGTAAAGAAGGGAGGAAAAAAAATAATACTCAAAATCTTTTTTACCAGTGTGGCCCTAATACTCTGTTGTAGCTTTGCAACCTTCCTACAAGTTTATTTAGTTATCCATTTAATCCACCCGAGCCTACATTTGGTTCTCCTCCCACATAGACATGCCCAGAACACCTCATCAGGGAGGCGTCGAGGAGGCATCCTAACCAGATGCCCGAGCCACCTCATCTGGCTCCTCTCGATGTGGAGGAGCAGCGGCTCTACTCTGAGTCCATCCCGGATGGCCGAGCTTCTCACCCTATCTCTAAGGGAGACACCGGCCACCCTGCTTTGGAAGCTCATTTCGGCCGCCTGTACCCGGGATCACATTCTTTTTTTTGTCACAACCCACAGCTCGTGAGCATAGGTGAGAGTGGGACCATAGAGCGACCAGTAAATTGAGAGTTTTGTCTTCTGGCTCAGCTCCCTCTTCACCACGACAGACCGATGCAGTGTCTGCATTACTGCAGGGATGCACCCCCTTTTAAATGGCACTCTAAGAGGTTCTACATCCCCCACTTATAGGGCACTCCATCCTTTTCCAGTTGAGAACCATGGTCTCAGATTTGGAGGTGCTGATTCTCATCCCAGCCGCGAATCGCTCGAGTGAGAGCTGGAGATCAGGACCAGATGAAGCCAACAGAACCACATCATCTGCAAAAAGCAG
>JBAMHV010000018.1:5027996-5040804 GCA_037177535.1 Pseudomugil gertrudae
CTATCTATCTATCTATCTATCTATCTATCTATCTATCTATCTATCTATCTATCTATCTATCTATCTATCTATATATAGATAGATATAAAATATACATTTATATATTGTGGGTTTTTAACAATTTGGGCACATGTTTAGGAGATCAGTCAATAGCATTTTTTTGTATTGATCGCCTTCTTTGCTGCACATGAAGCACTCACAATGCGTATGTCTGCGTATGACTCAGGGAAATTGTGTGTGAGTGATTTATTTAGGCGTGACAGATGTGTCTACTATATACAGATCTGTGCTGCATGATAAGATTAGACACACAGACACCTATCTTAATTCTGTGTGTGTGTGAAATGAGCTGAGGGCAGCATTTGTTGATGAAGAAGGGTGTATTTGTGTGTTTGTGGGCAGTGAGATAATCCCTTTGAGCAGCTGTGCTTCAGCCTATAGAGCATCTGGTGAAGTTAACGTAATGTTTATATAACATGCTGCTGACCTCAAATTACTGACTGTCAATAATGATGATTAGGTCTGATGTAACGGTGATTATTGGATGGACAGAGTGCTTTATGTCTCATTGTGATGGTCATTGTATCGTTTAACAATTTCTAGGCATTAAGTCAGGCATCAGTATTGCAACTGTGACCTCATTAAAAGCATAAAAGGATCCATCGTAGTAAGCCTCTCTCACCTCTATGTCCCCTATGCATAACAACTGATACTGAAACTTGTCTGTTTTTATTCTTTAATTTTCTGCATTGACAAACTGCAGTAAATACAATAAAATGTATTTATAGTTGTGGAAATTAACACGAAAAAGTTACATCTAAAAAATTTTAGATTTAACTTTAAAGCAGTTGCCCATCTGACAAATGAATGCATAAACTGAAACCAGTTGTTACATTAAGTAAACACAGCTTAAAATGGACAGACATCCTCAAATGTATTCACAACCTCTTATTAAAAGAAGAATTAAAATACAGCTATTGCTGAAATAGGTTGAAATTCATCCATCCATCTAATTCAGGGTTGCAGTAGCTGAAGCCTATCCCAGCAATCATTAAGCAAGAAGCGGGGTACACTCAGGATAGGTCACAAGTCCATTACAGGGCCAACACAGACAAACAACCAGACACACACACACATAAATTAAAATGTATTATTACAGGAGAATTTAATGAAAATCATGATTTTGCTTTCTAATTGTGGTTCAATAGAAATATTTAAATACTTTCAAACTTTTTTCTGTAACTCTTAATCAACCTCTTTACCTGTTGAAAGGTATTTTGGACCACTATTATCAGGAAAGTTATCTGGTGATTGATAATATTGCTGGTGATGATGTGTCCACATACACGTCACAGCACCAACACATTCTAAGGCCTGGAATGTCATTGTTGTGTACATGTTTGTGTATATAGTTGCTGCAAACAACGCAAGCATGGTACACCCAAATCGGTCAATACTGGAGATCACCACTAGGGGGTCGTACGTAGCACTGGGTCTCTGAACTGATGAAATGGTAAATCCACTAGTAGCACTCTGTTTTTGTTGCATTCTGGTAAACAACAGTTTACCATCTGTGACTTACTACGCATGCGTGTTTATCACCTTGACTCACCTGTCAAGTATATCCTAGCCCTGAGCCTAGCTTTGGCACATTTATGTGAGGTAACATGTTGTATGCAGGAGGTGCAATATAGACTTAAATGTTAGAGGCACTCATCCAAACAAAAGCATGAACACGAGATTGTAAATAAACACAATGGCGAATACTTTTAAAGAACACCTCTTTGACATTGCTCGCAGTTAAAGCCATTTTTGTAAATATTCTCCCTGTTGCATGTAACTAACACTTTTGCCTGGTTAGCAACAGACCAAGGAGACAGAACAATATTGAAAAAGACATATGGGAGAAGTGGCATCATAAAACACTAAAGCACAGTGGTTAAAAGACCTAGAGGCAGACCACAGCTCCCTCCTTGAATGAGCTTCGGTTACTATTACAGTAGCAGCAATATCCAGCAAAGAATCTCAGATATGGTCAGCACCTGGCCTCGATATGACCCATACCGACTGGATAAAGAGTCTCACTTCATGTCATAAGTGCCCAGCTGCACCAATGAACCAACTGCAAAGGAATGAGATCCACCCTGAATGGCTGACCAAAGGACAAACAGTCCTGCTACAGAAAAATTCCCAGAAGGGAACAGTTCCATCCAACTATTAACCAATAACCTGCCTTTCCACAACATGAAAGCTTCTGTCGGGCACCATAGCGACTCAGATAATCCAATTCAACATTCAATTCAACTTATTAGTACAGCACTTCACAATAATATCAAACTTTATTGACACATCAATTCAGGCAAATTAGCATAGCTTAGAAAAAAACCACAGACTGGATTAAATCTTGACTTTGAGTCCATCCCCCATCCTGAGGATGCATGAGGAGACCGTGGGAAGGAAAACTCCTTTTTAACAAGAAGGCAAAACCTCCGGCAGAATCCGGCTCAGAGAGGGCAGCATCTGCCTCAACTGGTTGGGGTGGAGAGGACAGGAGAGACAGTACTCCTGAACCCACAATGTGAAGTGGTTTCATAAGAGATTGGCCTGATAGCTGAAGGCTGGTCCTATCATCATTTTAGAGACTCTGGGGATCCCATATAAACCTGCAGTCTGAGAGTGAAGTGCTCTGTGTGGAATATATGGTACTATGAGATCTTTTATATTCAGTGGTGCTTGGAGAGCTTTATATGTGAAAACTCTTTAAACTCTACTCATAAATAAGTAATTGCAGTAATCCAATCTTGAAGTAACAATGACATGGGCTAATCCTGTCTCAGAATAATGCAGAAACCTGTTTTAAATGCAAGTCAAGGGACAAATCCTGGCCAGGTTCCTCACTGTAGTACCAGAAACCACATTAATACTATCCAGGTTAATTACAAAGCTTGATAATTTTGTTAGCTAGACAGATTTTTGGACTCAAAGACAACAACCTCAGACTTGTTTGAGTTTAAAAGGATTCAGTCACCCAGGTCTTTATGTCTATAGGACATTTTTGATAGCTATCAAAGCTATTGCTTTTAATAGGCTTCATTGAAGTAAGTCTGAGTATCATCTGCATAGCAATGAAAGTTTATACCACGTTGTCTGATGATATTACCTAACGGAAACATCCATCCATTTTCTACCGCTTATTCCCTGAATGGGGTCGTGGGGGGCTGGAGCCAATCCCAGCAGACATCGGGCGAGAGGTGGGGTACACCCTGGACAGTTCGCCAGTCCATCACAGGGCCATCACACATAGAGAAACAAAAATGCACACTCACTCTTATGGGCAATTTAGAGTTTCCAATCAGCCTATCACCAAGGTGCATGTCTTTGGACTGTGGGAGGAAGCCTGAGAACCCAGTGAGAACCCACGCTAACACGGGGAGAACATGCAAAATCCACACAGAAAGGTTACTGGTTGAACCTCCCCCCAACTGAGGCTCAAACCAGCAACCTTCTTGCTGTGAGGCCACCGTGCAGCCCCTAACAGGAACATGTATAACAAAAAACATTGCATTAATAGTAACATTACTTTTCCATGTAAGTAATTAACAAAGTAACTGAGTTACTTTTTCGCAGTAACTACCACAACACTGCTGGACAATGACTGTTCCTGGAATGTACATAATAAGTGTCACTGTGCCATAAAATGGTTACATGAAAGTTACATGGTGCTGCTTTAAATGCAAAAAAAGGTTTCACAAAAAATGTTTGTAAAACCTCATGGTGCAGCAAAATGATCACGTTTTAGTTTTTATTCCTATCCTTCTAAGGAATAATTGTGAAACAAGGAGAAACACAATTACTTATTAACTATTTTTTATTCATGTGGTTTTATACGTTGTATAATTTCTCAGTGAGAACACAGTTTTCAATAAGCTGGGTTCTAAATTGAGGGACTGACCCACAGATAACTGTTAATAGGTTCATTTGAATTCATCCATTACAATCAAACATTGATTTTTTTTCTGTTGCCTGAGCATAGATAATGCATGTATGTAAAACAGCACAGGGAGCACATACTGTTATTGCTCCTTCGGAACAAGTGTCTTTGAAGTGTTTGTGCTTTGTGTGTGTATGTGCTTGTTAACAAACATCTGTGCAGGAAGTACCCTTAAGTACTATATGTTCTTTGCTGGGTAATTGGATTACTGAATTCCTCAAACGCTGAGGTTCAGACCCCTGAGTGCTATTTTATGCCTTCTCAGCAACCTTGCCGCTTCATCCTCGATTTTCATTTCTACTTTCCTGGAGACATTAACAATAGAGACCCTTTCGATTGGCAAGAAACATCTAGAAGCGCTGACAAGTAAGAGCAGCAGTGCGCTTATAGAAGTCTTATTCAAGTTATGTGACCCATTTCTTATAAAGAATAAGAAAAGAAGAATCTCCTATTGACTTCTGCCTCTAACTTTACATTATGATTGCATCATCGTGAATAGGCCTGCTGTGTGTGTAGTGTATATGACAGCACGTTTCCTTTAACTGAAGGTCAGCTCTTTAGTACAGTGGTTTTGAATTTGTACTTTGATAAAAACTGATTTTAGAAAAAGAGACAGATGTTGTCTTTATGTAAATTAGCCTTAAATTGAGATTTATTTGTATGTGTGCTAGTGTGTTTTGCAATCAGAATGGGGCCAAGCCAATACCAGTGAATAAATCAAGTCGAATTGGGAGGGGAATGATTTAATAAGAAGACTGTAATAGAGGAAGGGAAAGAGGGACAGATAGGGTGAATGAATGTTTTGATCAGAGCAATAAAGAAAGAACCCTCTCTGTCCTAGGCTCTATATATGTATGTGTGTGTGCACATGAGTGTGAGTCACCCGGGCACCTCTGCTGTAACAATACGCTGGGATGAGAATGAGGGGAGACAGCCAGGGGAATAGTGGAGAAAACAGAGAGGTAGCTCCAGTGGACTCCATTCAATCAGTGTAGTGCTGGAGCCAGCTCATCTGCTCCCCAACAATGGAGAGGTCACTATGAATTAGAGACACACAGAGATGTGGGAGATGGAAGTAGGCAGGACACAATCAAACACACTCAGACAAAACAGACATGCACATTCATGCACATGTTGTCATGCCTACTTATCTTCTCTGTCCTTCTATCAAGCTCCCTTATTTCTCTCTTTTTCTTGCCATTGTTATTGAACCTGTCTTGGCTTCGAACAGGCCCACCTACTGGCTTAGCGATATGAAGCATCCTAGAGGCCGCTCGTGACATTTAACTCGTCTTGGTTCCCTCTCCAAAGTTATTATCAGCTGTCTACTACGCTGTGGCTGTACAACAATGGTTACTGTCTTGTTGCAAGGATAGAACTGGGCCTTTAAGATCAAAACAGCCATGTTTTTATGGTGGCATTTATCAGCCTTTGAGGAGATTCGTTTTTGAGGGATAGTGGAAAGTTATAGGCTCTTGATTGCATTACCTTCATGTGCTCGGGCCAACTCATGTAGATAGACAGATGCATCATAGTAAACAGATGTTCCTTTTGTCTGCTTCCTGAAAGGGACTTCTAAACTAACTTATTACAACAATACATTAAAAAACTGACCAAATAGTTGTTAAAAAACATCATATTATTAAAAGATAATAATAATAGTTGATATTAGGTGATAACACACATCTCTGTGGCCATTTGGTTGTATATGGTAACAGAATTTACTTCCATCCTCCTCTAGAATAATTACTTTTTCCAGGAACAAACATGAACTCTGCACAAAATAAATGTTTTGCCGGGTTATGAGACTTTCCCTGGTTTCTACACTAAAATTTGTGGCTGCTCTACTATAAGTCTGTGTTAGTGCTAAGGAAGAAGAGACGCCATGCTGCATAACCCTATACCAGTGTTAAGATCCTCCCCTGCAGGCCTGTAAAAGTGCTTCAGAAATAATCTCACCAGCTGCACATGTTTGAACTGAGATAAAGCAAAATTACAGCTCTATTGCAAATGTGAACTGAAGATGAATATTTTAGGGCTCAACAATGGTAGCCCGATGGTAAGGGCCATCACACGAAAGAAGATAAATTGTCCATTGGTGAACTAATAAAACCATTGAAAGCAAAATAAGCCAGTCTAAGTCTTCAGTTTCAGTAATGACCAGTTTTGACACTTGGCTTTGTTACAGTGCCAGATATGGTGTGCATTTTTATGATAACCTTAGCATAAAGTGCAAATGTGTGGGAGAGAAAAATACAGAGGAAACAACACAGTACATATGAGTTTGAATGTCAGAAACAATAGCTCATTACAACGCAAACGCATTGATAAGTCAATGATCTTTAGTGGTGCAAGACAATGATGGAGTTCTTCTGTTCCTGTACCATTCACTGCAAATCTGCACAAAGCTAGCAAAAGATGCTAACCTACAGAGTTCAACCCACTGAGAGGTTCATAAGTAAAGAATTTTACGTGCAAGTTGCCAGATAACAAAACCCAAAAAGGTTACTGAGTGATAACTATCAGCGAGGGGCCTTTAGTCCAAACAACCTCCTGTCTTAGCCAACTACTACTAACAGCTAATTTCAATGCTAATATATATCCTACTGTTTGATTAATTCATCAATTTCTGTGTGTTGACTACAGCAAAGCTAAACAAAGATGGCAAATGATGCTAACCAACAGAGTTCAGCCAAAATATCCTGAGAGGTTCATAAGGAAACTCTCTGCTTGCAGCAAATGAGGAAAGTTGGAACCAAGATATTGAATATTTCCTCCACTTGAGAGGCATCTGTACTCCAACTAGGTTCTTGCCTTAGCTAGTAACAAGCAGGTGCTAATAATAACACTATTGTTTTCTTGCTACTTATGTATCACATAATGAATTTAACTGTAAAATTTTCTTGTATCCTATGTGGTTGTATAGCACTGTCACTCACATAGATTTTTTTTACAGTAAGAGATACCAACAAGATTAATTTTTAAGTACTCCCACCTGCATAATTGTGTTTTACTAGTAACTGAGTGCAAATTTTACTTTAAGCTTTTGACATTTTTAACCATTAAACATAGCCTATACAGTAGCAAACATCAAAACAATTTAAAGCAAAAGCTGAGTATTTAATATTTTAGACCAATTCTAACATATTAATCAATATTAAATATTATATTTTTTATTTGTAACAAAATAAATAAAATTAATGAGAAGTGATGCGTTTATCCAAGAGGGAAATTGCAATAAGACCACCTGTCTAATTTATGGTACCCTCTGTATTCCACTGAAAGAGCTTAAACCAGTCAGGACCAAAAATCTGAGGATGTCTTTGTGTCTGGTAAAAGGACATAAGCTGTAAATCATTCGGGGATCATATTATTGAGGAACTATGTGTACGTGTCTGGTTGTTTGTCTGCTTATTCGTCTCTTTGTGGTGACCCTGTGATGAACCCGCAAACTGTCCACCTCTCACCCATTGATTGCTGGGATATACTCCAGCTACCCACGACCCTGAATTGAATGAAGAAAGTGGATGGATGAATATTGAGGAATTGTTAATTATCAGCATAAATGTTAGTAGGTGATAAGGTAATGTCTGCACACTGGTTTTTCCAGGGTAAATTAACACAAGGTGACCAGTGTAACTGCAAAGTGGTTTTAATGTTTTGGCTGATCTGTTTAAAATTAGCTTGAGATTTATTTTATATATGTGAAGCTTATTGTCTTAAAGGTAGGCTCAAGTGTTCTAAAATTCTATGAAGCATTTGGTCCCTGGCTCCCTAACATGTGATGGTCTACAGTTTACTGGATTTCCGAACATAAATTAGGGTCAGCGTATAAGCAGTAAAAGAAGATGATTAAAAGAAAAAACATCGATGGAGACAGTTTGTCCTTGTTTACTGTCTTTCACTGTCTGCAGACAGCACTGCTGCACGCACTTGACAGGGGTGAGTGTGTGTTTATGTGTATTTTCCATGCATGCTCTCGGCCTTTTTAAGCTGCTGAACACATTGTATATATATTTATCCTCCGGGATGAATCCAGGGCATCCAACTGATGAGTCTAGGATTTAGCCTGATCAGTTTGGCTTTGGGATGGGAGGGATGGAGTGATAAAGGAAGGGAGTTGAGTCACTGTTATTCAGCCAGTGGCTAATGGTTAAATGGATATAAGCATGCAGGCATATCCTGTTGGGATGATGTGGGTTTAATTTGCACAAGTGAATGGAGGTATGCCTGGAAAAGAAAAACAGAATAGACCAAATAAACAAAATTTTTATGTATGTGCTGGAGAAAAACAAGACAAAAACTATACATAAGCATGATTTTTCACAATTAAACATTCCCACTAGTTCATCAGTAACATAAGTCTCATTTATGGTTGAATAAATCTTTTTGTGTAAAAATAAGTAGTTATTTGTAGTAAGTATACTAATACCAGTGTGTTCAGATAAATGAACACCAAGAAAACACCAAGTTTACTTGTATGTTTTCTTATTATTTAAAAAAAATCTTTATTATTTTTTTATTTTTTGCTTCATATAGAAAACTACATATTTCCCTGATCCTAGCTCAAGGGTCACCATGGCAGTCTCTGTTAAAGCCACTAGAGCTGTCAGCTGATTGCACTGACACACCATATAGCTCTGAAATCTGCCAATACAAATAAATGAACTGAAATAGTCAAATGCTGCACATATAAAATAGTTTTTAACACTATTCTGAAAGTGTAAAACTGAAAGGAATGAGGTGATAGTGAAATTTTTCGTGGCAAAAATGCAACCAGAAATGGAACAACCTCAGTAATCTCATACAACAGTTTCTTTTCACTCTCCATCAAATGTTACCAAATGCAGAAACAAACAAGGCTTTTCAGCTAAAGTGGCATTTTCCTTTGTTTTGAGAAATTACAGGATACCTGTTGGATCATGGTTTTGTTATTTAATCCCTTTCCCACATTGCAAGCGAATCAATATTAACCAGGTATTGCTGTTTGACATAACCAGACTACAGTTCATAATGAAGGATTTGTTCTTCAGCATTTATTTGTTTCAAACTAAAAAAAAACTGCCGTATTCCCCAGACTTCTTCAACCACATCATCATGATCTTTGCTTATCATTAATGATGTACTTAATATTTTTAATATTTTGTCATCACAGAGTCTTCCTTGATACTGTTTAGACCCCCACAGGAGGCTGTGTGTCATGGTTTGGACACTGGGTGTGGTGTTTTTGGTTTCCTGTTTTGCTTTGATTTCAGTTCATTGATTCCACCTGTGTTTGATTATGTGCACCTGGGTCTTGTTTAGTTGAGTTTGTATTTTAGTCCTTGGATTTTCAGTTGTGGTTGCGGGTTCATTGTATTGCATTGCTTTGGTGTAGTTGTGGTAGTCTGTGGTAGTCTGTCTAGTTCTTGGATTTAATAAATAATTTTCATTTGGGTTCCTGCTGCCTCCTGTCTGCATTTGGGTCCTAACCCCACCTCCGAGCTCCATTTCTGTGACAGAATGAACCCGCCATTTATGGACCCAGCAGGCCTTCCATACATTCCCTCAGCAGTGCTGGTGAGATGGCTACAAGGCGAGGACTACTGGTGTGATTTTTCCTCTGGGGGGCCACTGACATCCCCTTATATTCCGTTGCTGGAGAAGTGGCTTGAGGAAAAGGATATCTCACCCTCAGCTCCACGCTCCTCGTCTCAGGTGCCGCCACCAGCTCCACGCTCCTCATCTCGGACGCCGCCACCAGCTCCACGCTCCTCGTCTCGGATGCCGCCACCAGCTCCACGCTCCTCGTCTCGGATGCCGCCACCAGCTCCACGCTCCTCATCTCGGGTGCCGCCACTAGCTCCACGCTCCTCGTCTCAGGTGCCGCCACCAGCTCCACGCTCCTTATCTCGGGTGCCGCCACTAGCTCCACGCTCCTCGTCTCAGGTGCCGCCACCAGCTACACGCTCCTCATCTCGGACGCCGCCACCAGCTCCACGCTCCTCGTCTCGGACGCCGCCACCAGCTCCACGCTCCTCATCTCGGGTGCCGCCACCAGCTCCACGCTCCTCGTCTCGGCCTGGTCCAGCGCTGCACCTTCCAACACCAGCGTCTCAGTCCCGTGCAGCGCCGCCGCCTGCGAGCCAGCCCTGGCCCATGCCCCCTCTTGTTCCTGTGTCCAAGGGGGTCCCAGGATGGGATGCTCCTCCTCTTGTTTCTGTTTCCGAGGGGGTCCCAGGATGGGACGTTCCTCCTCTTGCTCCTGTTCCCGAGGGGGTCCCAGGATGGGACGCTCCTCCTCTTGCTCCTGTTCCCAAGGGGGTCCCAGGATGGGATGCTCCTTTTCCTCCGCCACCAGATCCTGCTCCCAAGGAGGTCCCGGGATGGGACGCTCCTCATCCTCCACCGCCAGATCCTGCTCCTGAGGGGGTCCTAGGATGGGACGCTCCTCCTCCACCAGATCCTGCTCCCGAGGGGTTCCCGGGATTGGACGCTCCTCCTCCACCGCCTCCTGTTTCCGAGGGGGTCCCGGGATGGGACGCTCCTCCTCCACTGCCTTCTGTTCCTAAGGGGGTCCCTGGATGGGACGCTCCTCTTCTTCTGCCGTCGACTTCAGCCCCAAGGTCCCGTCGAGACCAGCCGACGCCAGAGTTCCGTTCCAGTCGAGCTCAGCAGCCGCCGACTCCAGTCCCAAGGTCACATCCAGAGAACCAGCCCTAGTACTTTCCATCTCCACAGAACCAGCCTTGGTCCACGCCTCTGCCGTCTGAGAACCAGCTCTGGTCCACGCGGCTGCCGTTCATGTATCCTGGTCACAAGGAGATCCTGTGGGTGGATGCTCCTCCCGTTTCCGAGTCCCAGGAGGTCCTCAGGGTGGACGCTCCTCTGCAGCCTGGACTCCAGTCCCCTCGGCCTCCGGGCCGTCCTCCCGAGCCTGGACTCCAGTCCCTGCGGTCCCCTGGCCGACTTCCCGACCCAGGACTCTGTCACTGGGGCCTCAGGGTCAGGATTCTCCAGGTTAAACTGCCAGCCGGTGTTCAGGCCGAGTAAATATTCCCACATTGACATTTTTCTGTTGGCAGATTTCTGCAGTGGTCCAGATCCAGCAACACTTTTCATCTGTGTTTATGCTTGTTGCTTTGATTTAAATGAGCCTGAATGAGGAGACGGAGCGTGAAGCTGCTATCATTCAGGGTGATTAGATGCTTTAATACCGGCACCAGCTGCTGCAGTGACACCCCGTTCAGTGCAGCTACACCTACACCGCCTCCCTCGTTTCCCGGCATCCATCTTAATGTGCAGAATATTCGTCCTCACAAGTCGAGATGAAATATGCTCAACGTTCACTCCAAATACTCAACCTGCTAACACAACCAGCCAATCACACGCCAACGTCTCACTGCACGTACCGGTAGTCGTGTAGACACGGCGAAGAGGAGGTAATGAAGCTGCAACTGAGCCTCAGAATGAAAACATCAGGAATTCATTGTTAATTTAAAGGTGTCCATAGATTCCTCTACTCTTCTGAACAAGCTGAATGTGCAGATATCGTGCACCAACCAACCACACTACTAGCCCCTCCGGTCAGTCCCTCTTCATTAACAGACTCCTCCCAATTCTTTATCTGTTGTCATAAAGAATAAACATCACTCTGTGTTTTCCGTGCTGGTTTGGCGTCAGAGCCAGATTAGGCACCGGTTCTTTGGTTTTCGACCACCTTAACACCGGCTCCTGGTTCTCGAAACTGGTTCCGCCCAGGCACCGAGTCTGTGCTGGGCCAGAGTTGAGAACCGGTTCACGCAGCTTGCGTCCGCAGCTGGGGGGCGGGGAGGAGGCTCAGTGTTTCCTGGCTTTATGGTCACCTTTGTAGATTCAAAGTAAACGGGGTTTAAGCAGCTGCAGCGAGAGGTCTGCATCAAGCTGCTCAGCATATGACAAAAGCTTAAATAGATTTCATAGATCAGGAGAGAAAGCTGGGACACCGCGGTAACAAGCGATCCAAAAGAAACCCGCATTTTCCCGATCCTGTTTCTGATCTTGGTGACGGCCCGCGAACTAAACAACCGGTGCCCTGAACTCCACCATGGTTGAGTTATTCCTCCTGTCCATGGTGGAAAATACTGTGGTGAAAACTCATAACTTCAACACCATGAAGTCTGGTAAGTGTGCGTGTCGGTCTGTCGGCCCGTCCGCCACTTTACGAGAACTACTCGACAGATGATGCGGTTCTGTGTTGTTGTCTTGTCCAGCATGAGAGAATCTGAATGACAGCTGGGAGCTGCGCTGTGCTTCATCAGTTAGTTGTATTAGGAGCAACGTAAAGTTAACCCACTCCTTAATCCAACATGAATAATTTTGATGATTTATGCAAAGCACTCATTCCTCATTGTTCTAATTTCCCATCGTTTTGATATTATTCTGGAATTTTTTATATTAGTTATAATAATAATAATTTTTTATATTAATTCTGGAATGTGCCACTAGGTGGCAGCAAACAGTAGTAGCTCTGTGTTAACTGTCGTCATGTTTGTAATATAAGAGTCTTATTTTAAGACACGGGAGTCTCTCTGCGTATCTTTTTTTCTGCTATTTCAAGACTTGTTATTAGACTCTCCATGGCAACGAGACTTGTTTACCACCGGGACATACTGATAATGCTCCAAATTCAAGATTATCAGTGAAATAACTTCAAAAGTTGAAAAGAAAGAGATGTAGATGCAGGACAGGAGTGAAGCAGAGAGAAAAACGATGGAGATTGAAACCGTTTCTTCCAACTGTTGTGATGCTAACGTGTGATTGCTAGCTAACATAACTGATGAGCTCCAGGTGCTAACC
>JBAMHV010000018.1:5040904-5072119 GCA_037177535.1 Pseudomugil gertrudae
CAGGTGTGCCTGACCTCAGTAACCACAACAGGAATGGCCAGACACACTTGGATTAATTAGTGTGACCAGTAATGAAATACAGGAAACAAATGTGCTGCCTAAATTCAGGAAGTAGTGGAGCTGTGCACAGAGCCAATTGGGTCCTCACCCCACCTTCGTACCTCCGAACCGTGACACCCGTGTCCCATTCAGAAAATAATTCAGTTCTAAATTTTCTAATGCAATGCAGACTTATACTGATTAACTGTAAAAAACACATTTAGGTATCTAAAATAAGAGACATTGAGCAAAGTTTGCCATGAATGTACATATTTATGCACATAGGCTGAACACAAATGAACACTTAATGTTATTTTGATAAGAATACTTTTGACAAAAGAAATGGTTGCCAATAACAAACTAGAATAATTATCTCTTTATCTGCACTTGCATAAGTATAAATCAACACTACTTTAATATGTTGGGTCAGGGTGCACCCCCCCCTGCCCCGTCTCTTTAAAAAACCTAGTTGAATGATAATGTGAAAGATCCCATTGAATTTCTAAATGCTAATCTAGGCACGATTTCACTTTTCATTTTTACATCTGTAAATATAGTCATGTGTTTCTTTCTCCTTTCTGTTTATGTCCTTTTTGTCTTTTCCACACTTTGCCTCTCCCCCTCATCTCTTTCTCCTCCCTCGCTCCCCCTTGAGCTGTCCGATCATGTTTGTTTGTGTTTGCATCTCCAGGAAGTTTGAACAAAATGCTGGCATGCTTCTCTTTCCTCCCCCACCTCCACAGAACTTGTCCCAGCTGTTTCCTCTGTCCTCCCTCTCTCTGCCTCAGCAGGGCTTCTCCACCCTCCTCCATCACCATCCATCAGCCCTAATCCCTAACCTGCGTTCCTCAGCA
Source organism: Pseudomugil gertrudae (assembly GCA_037177535.1). NCBI lineage: Eukaryota > Metazoa > Chordata > Actinopteri > Atheriniformes > Pseudomugilidae > Pseudomugil > Pseudomugil gertrudae. The sequence goes on from JBAMHV010000018.1 coordinate 5,041,798, forward strand.
GGGGACAAGGTCGGTACGGAGCTCCAACAACGCTCCACCCTGCCAGAACATCAATCCCACAATGCCCCTCATTTCCCTCCCAGCATGCTTTGCTCTCACTGACCCTGGCACCCTGTTGTTGTTGTTTGCCGCTTTCTTATTGGTCAGTGGCTACCACTGCAAAAATGGGTGAAAAAAAGAAACCCTAGCTGTTTCCTTTTTATTTAAAGCATGGAGTTTAACTAACAACTTGTGGTTGGCAGTTTGTGATGTTTTTTTAAAGCTTTTATTGCTGCCAAGTCACTTGGGGTTTATGTGACCAGCTGTTAAACACATGCAAAACTGTTTACAACTGTCCATCAGTGTATGAGTGACCTAGGCTGAAATGTGTGTGAATTCCAGGATGTTGGTGAAGCACTGCCACCAGCCTCAAAGACAGGAAGCCTAAAACCTTACCACTTGGTACTTTGTCATTGTAGTCTGACAGCACAAGGCCAGTCTTTCACAGTTTGATAGTGTCAGGCCAAAGTAGTGTGTAAGTGTTAAGTAGTCTGCTGTGAGAAATAACAAAGCATTTTTTAAAATAAAGGTACCCTTGGCAGAAATTTCAGCAGGTTGACAAAGTATCAGTTTTAATCATATTCTTAAAGGTGCTAATTCATGTGTTAATGAAACATTTTTCTACTGAAGGTTCAGCCTGCCATTAGTAGACTCCACAGGCAGCATTAGGCAAGAAAAACCTGGATGACTGCACAGAATGAGAATAAAAAGGGTCATGTTAATGTATTCATGGAGATAATTTATGTAAACAGAGCTATTGCCTGGACATGAGCGGAACAGATGACAGGGAACAGGACTGAGGACCGCTCTGCACCTTATGTGACCCGTTGGGAATAAACACACTTATTCACACAAACATGCACACAGGTGCCCACAGGAATGTACACAAACATACAACAATCATTACATGACACAAATGCACCTGAGGACTGTACTCAAAAGCAATGAATATGGAAAATATGTGCATACTTTCTGACATGCACACCAACGTCCTGTGAAATGTATATTCATGATACACAGATACAAGGACAAACTGTAATCTCTCTGGCATGCTGGAATGTGAAAATAACACAAGGCTGGGTTACTAAATGGACAAAACAACTACTTGCCCTCAGGTCCTGGATTACACAAAAAAAGGAGTTATGTTACGGTTTATAAAATTCTTTATTTCTCAGTCAGAAACACAACCTCCTTAGCAGAGTACATCTATTTATTATGACTGAATCTTACTTAATAAGTTAACCGTGAATAAACTTAAGCATAAATGAAGCACATCATGCCAACAAACAAGCCTGACTTCAGTGTTTTAACATGTGCTAATGTAACGCTCTCTTTCTGACACGTTACCGGGTCAAGTTACCGATTTTGTGAAAAGGGAAATACTGGCTGGTCAGAATGTCCACACTATTTCTTAACCTCCTTGTTTACTACACAGGGCTGGTCTATATTACACACGAAACAGGGGAGTTATTCTGTTGGTCATTCAGACACGAAGCTTGCTACTTTCTCCTTGTTGCACATCACGTGACTACCAAATGAAACCATTGTAACGACTATGTACTGTAAGATGTCGTTCCCAATCCAATCCAATCCAAATTAATATACGATTTTTTGTTTCCTTATCCTTCCTTTTTGAAGTGACATTTTTGCCATTTCAATCTCCAGCTCGTAAATTATTGAGGTCTATATAGACCTGACTAGTGACCATTTCACCCTACTACATTTCAAGATGCATTGTGGGTAATTTTGAGAGCACTACTTTTTTCTCTCTGGACATTCAGACACCCCTAAAAAACAGCATGACCCTTATATAGGGCACAATGTAGCGAATAGTGTGGACTTTAGAAACAGCAATGACTATTATTTTAGTTCATGTTTATATTTTGGCAGGAAGATTCAATAAATAGTGATTAAATAGTCTGCTAGCTATGTTGCAGGACTTGCTTCACAGATAACCTAAAAACGTATACAGTACATTTTCATACAAGCTGTGACCCCTACACCTCTATGATGATAAACAATTGTTGGAAAAAATGGCCCATTTGTCAAGACCCAGGTCACCGGTACCTCCCTCTGGAGCCAGGCCGGAGGTGGAGCACAAAGGCTCAGTCAGGCTTAGTCTGAAAGACTTACATGCTGTCCAGTCAAGTTTTCTTTTAGCTAAAACCATTGACTGGTTAACTTAGTTTTAAAATATTGTCACAAAATTGAGTGTGACAATGTTTCAAGTTAATAAAAATAAATTTAGGGTTGTCGTGTTGTTCCCTTTGCGGACCACCAGGGGGCGCTTGCGGACCACTAGTGGTCCGGGGACCACACTTTGAGAAAGGCTGCTATAGACTATAGTCTTTTCTAGTCATTGGCCAATGACTTTAGTCATATACCACCCTAAGTGAAAACCTTTCAAATTTTTTAGCATTTAGGCATCTCTTACTGCATGTACGCTGCACTTAACACTTAACAGGCCATATCTTCTACCATACAAGCATTCTCCCAAGTTCACCTAACATTTTGTTTGCCTCAGGTAAGTTTGCTGCTGAATATGAAATGGATTAGGGACAACTTCTATTTAACCCTCTTAAAACAGACCTGTCGGCGCTGACTGGATGTTACATGGGCACTTCTTATGATCAACTCCTGAGTGTATAACACACCTTAACAATTCAAAAACCACCAGAATGCAGAGAAATAGACCTCCTCATTACAATGGACCTTGGGACTAAACTACGACCGTCCAAACACAGGCAAGATTCAGAAGGGCATCACACATTTGTAACACATTGTAGCAGGAGTTTCAGTACCGTAACTCCTTAAGTATTAATGCGAATAAAAAACGGTGGTCATAAGAGGATTAAAAAAAAGTTCTCTTTTCCCTGGTCAAAATGTAAATGGTTTGCCTTTTTTCCCCTATTCCTGTATGAGGTTCACAGTTGTGATCAAGACAGAACCTTGTTGACAATGCTTATCCACTTGCATGGTTTCTTGAATCACAACTATGCAGATGATAGCCTGCTGTACCCACTGTTACTTCCAAGTGACCCCCAGTTTCACTACAAACATTAATTTGTCCCTTTAACTAATCCACACACTTGAAGGAACGCCACCTTCCATCAATGGTTCACCCAATCGGATCCCGAAGGTTTACCATCCTGCAGGTTTTGGATCTTTCCCTAAAGGAAGCTTTTTTTTTTAAAGACATCCTTTTACTGATTGGTTTTAGCCATAACACACTGGACTCAAATTGTTTATTACCAAACAGAGTTCACAACAAACAGTTGGACAAACATTTATTTTAAATTACATGTTGTATGAGGGAAACATTTCAAACCTGCAGGAAAGCAGCCTGTAAGGGCTGAAGTTAATGACCCATAATCTATACTATAACATATATGTATATGTATGTAAGTCGGCTTTTAGCTACAAAATTACAACATTGCAACTCCATTACAGAAGCTCTTCCTGAGAACAATGTCTGAGATTGTGTTTGTTGTGGAGTACACTGGTGTTATATTTTGGTTTGTGTTTTAGTGTTTCCTGTTTTATTTTGGTTTATTTCCTGTTTTGTTCATCATGTTTTGACTAGCTTTCTTGTGTTCCTGTTTATTGGTTTCACCTGGTTTCATTTAGTTCATTCATTTAACCTGTGTTAGTTCTGTCTGTGTGTGTATATACATTCCCGGTTTCTGTTTCTTCCCCACGGTTCATTAGTAGTTAATAGTTGTTAGTTGTCAGTTAGAGTGAGTTGTATTTGTTTAGTTTCTTGAATGTCTTGTTCTCCTGGCCGGCTTTCATTATATTAAATATCCTCAATCTGCATCCGTCTGCCTCTGCCCCTGCCTGCCGTGGGTCCACACTTCTCCTTCATGCTTGCTCATCCCCAGGACTTATAACAACTGGGCAGTCTCTCTGTTGTCATCTGTGTTCTCTCAACATAAGAGTGAGCTGAGATTGATTGTATAAGAGCAGTACTATTCCTCACTACCTTTAAGAAGACGTCCTGTCCTGTTTTAACACATCTTCATCTTCATGCTCCACTAAAGCATCAAACAAATACTTTTTAAACTTAACTGACAGCCCTGAAAGCTTGTGCCAGATTTTCTTATTTACACTGTTTCCATGTTTTTCTTCTAAGCCGCTTTCTGATGTAAAAGTGCCATTTAATCTAGGATAGATGTGCCTCAAAATGGCACAACACCCATGATTAAATAAAAAATTCCCTTCTATTTAGTGTTATAGTGTTGGCAGCAAATTTGCATTCCTCCTTTTGCTCATGCCACCATGAAGTTACACTCCACCCTTCCTCAAACTGCTGAGGCAGCTCAAATTTGAGCTAGCACTTCAAACAACTCAGAGCGACCTTTGTGGCCAAGCCTGAAGATGTGGAGTAGTAACTCTTACTGCTTGGTTTTTTTTAACTTCATTTTAAAGTGAAGTGACTGATATGCAGACTCAGGTTGGTAGGCATTAAAAGTATGAGTTACTAATGTGGCTTTATGAATAATGCATGATGTGTGGATGTGTCAAACGGGTATTAAAGTGGATGAAAATGGCTAAAACATGCCAGTGTTGGATGATGGTGATTTTGGCCTGTCAGTGGTCACTTGGCGTAGGAGTGGTGGTGTGCTCAAGGTAAAAGAGTCAGTGTTAAGTTGCTCTTAAAGGCTTGTTATGACAGCCAAGGAAATCGGTCCAATGAAGCATGTTTTATGTCAGTACATTAACTTTAAAAACCGACATGTGCTGCTACTTTTGCTGCTGGCATTCTTCCTGCTCAGGGACAGAAGGATTATTTTTCCTGTTCTACATCTGCAAATCGAGAGGTTGCTGAAGAAAAGCTAAGAACAGTTTGAATAATAATAAAAAAACAGGAAATGTGGCTACTATTCAGAGGTCTCGAGTCATGTTGGTTAATAGTTTTTTCTTTTTTCAGAAAGGCCTCCTTTCACTGCTTCGTTTTAGACAGTGTGGACTGTCTTAAATGGGAACCTAGCTGTGGGTGTTTTTGTGGAGGTTGGATGTCAGTTGGCAGCACAACAGCAAGTTGTAGCCACAAGTTTTCTTACAGGTTAATACAACTCAGCCTCACACTGGCCACACTCTAGGCCTGTACATACCGTACAGGCCTAGAGATTAACCCAGCTCATGCACACACACAACCAGATAGTCCCTGAGGCAATATTAATCATTTTTGATATATTGATGCACAGACCAGTGTTGTTCTTTCCAAAGCTCCATCTTGTCTCTCACATTCTGTTGTTTCTTGGAAAACAGTGTTGTCTTTGGATGAATATATGTGATGTAGACAGATGGGGACTGGGTTGGCAGAAACGGACGGTCAAGAGAAAACTTTCTTAAAACGCTCCTTTTCCTCGACTTCATGGAAAGTTGTTTTCAGAGCCAGAGACTTGACTTATTGTGTTTTCTTCCCCTTTTAATTTGTTTTTCTTCTCTATTTGCTGTGCTTGAAGTCACAACAAAAACAGGTTATCCCATCCTGTCCTTGTGTTATGGCTGTGGATGTGAACGCATGTGCCTCTGTGTTTATTTTTCTCCTTTCCTTTCTTCGTGATAAAATGGCCGTCAGCAGCGACGGCTGTTTGTTTGGCCCACTTTCTCTTTATCTGCTCTCATCATCTGGCAGAGGGGAGGAAAATCCCATGGTTCCCTGTGTGTCCATGTGATGGGTGGGGTTGTGGGGTATCACACCTGAGCCCAATGATAAGTTGCAGGAACCCCCTTTGGACACATGCTCACACACACACACACCCATTCAAACCCTGGGTTAATGACACAGACATGAAGGATATTTGCTTCCCCCCACCGATTCCCTCAGAGATCATTAGGCGGTGTTGTGCGACCCGATTCATCTTCCCTTCACCAACACGTGTCCACTGGCCCACGGTTCCGCCAGATGTATGCCCCGCAGCTACAGTTCCACTGCCATCTCTCACTGTGGGTGTGTGTCTGTGTTTTCTGGCACAAAGCTCACCTTTTTCCTGGCTGCACAGAGGATAAGAAAATAGGGTCACTGAAATGGTGGTGTGCAGAGGATTACAGCCTCTACCAATTGCCACCTCCATCTTTCCGCCAGCTTCTCTTATTACTTTCAGGAGTCCGAATAAAGGAGGATGATGCCAGGAATGGTTCCATGCTCTTTTTTTTTTACCTCCTCCACTTTTTTCCCTCTAGAGGATTGAGAGGGAGATGAGGGGATGAAGTGTGAAACAGAAAGGGAGATGATGGGGCTTGCTGGGGTGTAAATGGGGTGAGATGACAGACGTGGATGTGGAATGAGGAAATGGGAGGTGGTAGTGGTGGTGGGGGGGTTTAGATTATTGAGGCAAGAGACTTAACAGAAGAAGAGGGGATGAGGATGGGGTGGCTGTTGTCATGGAAACGAGTCGCTGTAGAAACAGCCCTTTATCCAGACAGACAGACAGTTGGGCAGGCAGATGAAGGCTGACTGCTGAGTGTGTGAAAATGAAAAGGAAATGAGACGGCACCAGTGCCACGCCTACACACACACACACTTACCTACACACACTCGTACATACAGTTCTTACCTGCTCTTCTGTACTTAAAGAAATAGTAGAGGGAAAAAAACATAAAGTTAGCAATCAGAATTAAGAAAATGTCTTTATTCTGTGCCAACACAACAACCAAAATGTGACAACATATTTGTTACTGTTTGGCTACAGCCTCTGAAGAGACTTTGTAACACTGCTCTCACCAAACCCTTTGAGCTAAACATGTAAATGTCCGGATGCAGAATAGATTTGTTCTCGGGAAGAGATGAAATTCTAATATTAGCCTTCAGGTCAGGAACTCTAATCAAGTCAAGAGTACACGTATGAGTAATTTGTCACATTCTTTCAAACACTAAACAAGAGTTGCTCCCAGTCTGAAGCTGCTTTTATTCAAGAAATCTATTTTTCCGTCCTTGCAAGTGTAATGTGTCTGAAGTCAGTACCAGTTCAAGAAGTTGCTCAGTAAAACCCCACAACTATACAACTAATTTGTTTGACTTGCTCGTTTACTGAGTGATTCGGATATACATTGTATTTTTATGTAATGTTCCTGTCTCAGAGCAGAATTATCTTCTTTTTATTTGACTTCCACTGCAATATGAAATATATACTTTTCTACTGCAATAGCTTTATTGCTTTAACACCTAGTGTGTGTATAAAACACACTCCATTTATGTTTATGACATTAAAAAGAAAAAGCACAGGAGCATGAAAGAAATATTTAGCAATTAAAGCAACACAATTCTTAGAAGCTATGACTCATAAGTATAAATTATATCACACGCAAATGCTTGCTGAGCACAAGAGGCTATAATTTACTCTTAGATGCGGCCTTTCACTTCATTTATTTTCATCACTTCCCCGCCCTTATTTCTTTCCCTGTTCTTCATGCTGTGTCTGAAAAATGCAGATCAGGTATCAGCATCTGGTCTAGCAGGCAGCTTATCTAAAACCATTAGAAAAATATGTCCTTCAGGTTAAGTATTACAGCTCAACATAAGTGAATCTGGCTTAGGCAGGAATGGCCTGCTGATACGCAGGATGCCTCAGATTCAGCAGGAACTTCACAAAGCTGAATCACGTCTACATCATGCTGTCCATGCTGAGAAGGTTTGTATCTAATCATCACTCCACACAGAGGCACAGCCCAGGGGTTAGACTAAGATTTTTGAAGGCTGTAGGCTTGTATTTAAATAATTTTTCACATGTTTAAATGGTAAAACTGCCAGAGAACTTAAAAAAGAAGATGATAAATGCTGTCATAATTACATAAACTAAACATTTACATATTTCTATACTATAAATTAGGGGGCAAGGGAATTAAATCGCATAATCTACTCTTATGTAACATTGATATGTTGACCTGATGGGGTGGATAAATTCTCTGACAGAGGAAGCCTGGATGAAAACTGTGACTTTCAATAAGACCACTCAAACCACACAACTCCCACTTCTCACATCACGTGAGTGGTTGCCTCAGGATTTCATCAGACAGCTAAAAATAAGAATGGAGGTGACCATAATGTCATGTTTGAGCTCTAACCAAGCTGGTCATGTTCTTCCTGCTATAAAACATACCATCATTAGACCACTGCTGAAATGAAAACAGCTCCTGACCCCGACATCATATCAAACCACAGGCCCATTTCCAACATGCCATTTATACTGCAGCTATCAGAGAAAGTTTATGAAAAATTCCACTCTGGTTTTTGCTCTGCCAGCGATATGGAGACGGCTTTGGAGAGCATCACAAATGACCTCTTGATGAGAGTGGATGCAGGCTCTCTCTTTCAGCAAGCTTCTCCAGAACTGCCTTCAGCTAGTTCCAGTTATATCTGGTAAAACAGAGTACATCTCCCTTGGAAACACAGGGTCAGAATCCCATACAGTTACCTGTGTAAACCCTCAGGGGTCTATTCTTGGCCTCATTCATTTCAATCTACCTCCATTCACTTGGCCAAGTCATCAGCCAGGATGGCATTTTATTCCATTGCTATGCTGATGAAATGATATTGTACATAAAAAAAACACAGTTGCAGCTCTGCCTTCATTTAGATCCTAGTCACAATCATCAAGACCACCATTTAAAACCTAATGTTTAACCAGCATCACTTTTAATTGGTCACATTATCCATATGTTGTCATCTTTCTCCAACCTTGGGTAAAAATGGACCCCCACTTCACTTGGAATCTGCTTCATCACCTTTGGAAAATTTCCAGACTCTCCACTCTTCCAGACAGGACTATGGGCTTTATGCACAACTCCGCTACTTCCTGAACTTAGGACGGTTTTGTTTCCTGTCTTTCTTTACTGGACAAACTAATTAATCCAGGTGTGCCTGACCACACATCTGGATGCCAATACACTCAGAACTCAGCAACAATCCCAATGAGAGAACAGAAATATTAACAAATTTTCTTCACTCCTTTCCCTGCTTTTCCATCTTTGTTAGGATGAAACACAAGGTCTCTCTTCTTATTCACTTGTGACTATATGGAAACACCCCTCTATCTCAAAGAACATCTAATCCCACCAACCACAATATGCTCCCTCTGCTTCTCTCACTGAAACCTCCTCTTCATTACCAGGACAAAGCTAAACACCATGGGAGATAGGGTCTTCTGTGTTGTTGCCCCAGGTCTATGGAACATCCTTCCCATTACCCTTCAGGCTCCATAATCCACAGACATGAAAAAGGACTCAAGACATTTCTTTTTAGCACAACCTTTGAATTTTAGAGTTTGTACATTTAGGGTACGCTCTCTAATGGAAGTCTCTGGTACAACATACAGGCAAGTCTGCAAAAAACGATAAGGCACAGTGCTGTTTGCGTTTGTAAAGGACATTTTACCCTAATTCACAAATCATCGCATGTTACAATTTTTCCTCAAAAAGCAAAAGCATTGACTGTACTTTGTGTTTCTACATCTGATTTTACTCTGAAACAAATCCCATTCTTACTGGACAGACAACACATTAGTACATCCAAGTGAAAATGAGTTAATGTGCATCTTTCCTCCAGCATGTGAAACAGCAGAGGCTGCTGGTGTGTGGCAGGCTCTGTGTGCTCACTAGCTTTTATTTTAGCCTCCATGCCTTATGCCAACTTCTAATTAGGCATGTCAAGCAGGGTTATGGTGCTTTAAAGTACCAAATGTGATATTAGAAACAATAATACAGCAGCAAATAACTACTTGCTATGTGAAGACATAGCAATGTGTGGATGTTTTTATCGTTCTTTGCCTCCTGTTCCCCCTTTTTCAGCTCCTTTAAGCAGTCTGTTATCTAGATCCAGTCAACATGTGCATCTCTTTCAGAGAGAGTTCTAGTTTTTTATTTGCTGACTGAAAAAAAGAGATGGATATGACTTGAGTCCAAACTGGCCAGTTTTGAACAAAGATGAAGGGAATTTGTTATCTGTATGACAGGCTAAACTTCCGATTTGGGTTTCTATTCAGGTCGTTTGCTTTGGTGTGAATTGCTGCTGCTCAGTATTTTCCCAGGGTCACATTTGGCCACTTTATGTGTTTTATGTTTCCATTACGGTAGCTAATTGTCTTTCTTTTAGCTGTATTAAGATGTAAAACCTTTGGATCTTTTTACATCACGAGCATTCATGCTTTCTTTACATTTGCATGAGGATGTGCTGCTAAGTTACTGTCAGTTTAGCTGCACACGTGACGTGAACCAATCCCTCTTCCTTTTGAGTTGCCAGCTGTGATCAAGTACAGAGCACAGATTACACAGCTGTTCATTTGGTTTAAACTTATTGCACAAAACAGATAAGCTTTTTACACAACACATAACTAAAAATACAACTTCTGATACTATTTATAATCTAAAGTCGTGCGTCCTTCATATAATCATAGATAAATCTGACTGATGCTCCAGATTCCCACAAACTATCTTTAATCTTAAATCCACTGTGGTTCTGGTCATATCAGGTCAGGTTATGCTACTCGGTGGTGGTGACAGCAGCAGCAGTAGGAAAATACAGCAGTAGAGGAAAAACTAAACATACAGGAGAGAGACTTGAATCCTTACACACAGTTATGCTTAAAACAAGAGAAATAAAGAGTGATAAAACTGTTTATAGAACAGGTAGTTGAGTCAGTGATTCTTAAAATGCTGACATCTGTAGTGGTATGCAGCTGCAGGCACGCCTTTTGTTTCCTGTTGCTTTTTATTTAGTACAGTGCGATGTTGGCAAGTGTATATTTCCACATAGCTGACCACATCTGTTTGTTTTACTGATAAAACTTAATGGAATTCAATTAGTCCACCTCCAACTGATTGAGGAAGATGACTGAGCTTCCTGAGTCTGGTTCAGCTGGAGATTTTTTCCAGTTAAGAGGGAGTTTTTTTTCTTCTGCCCTGTGCATGCTCAGGATGAGGGGATTGAACTGGAGAGAAGATTCTACGTAATCTCGTAGTTTCTTATTATAGGATCAGTGGTGTGAGAATTTTATCCAGGGGTCACTAGAGGGTGGGAGCCAGTGACAAATTATTTTAAATTATTATCTCATGTTCCACTTTCTAATCAATTAATGTTGTTATTGATGTTGATCTTAGTGAATGAAGACCCTGAGAGACTGAATCTTGCATCAACATTATGGATGCTTTTTGACACCCATCTCAAATTGTGCAAAATGCTTTGGTCCACTGCACTGCACTGCACAAGTTAAGTCTGGACATTATAAAAGAAAGGGAAAAGAGTGAGTGGCAGGAGCTTCTTCTTCATTTGAGAAGAAATAAATACGATTCAATATGATTTTAGTAGCGTGTTAGGATTCATTTAGGGACAAATACAAGTCGATTACGCCCCAGTATTAAAGCATATCATGAATTTTCCAAACCTGATGATAAAACACTTGCAGACCTCCAAACAGCAAATTATCTACCATCATTTTTTTAAATAAATCAAATGAAAGCCGAGACTTAACTTTAATGCTATAACGGATGTTGAATACAACCATCCAGTTCTTATAATTCCTACTGTTGGTGCTTTTGAATTAGCTTCATACCTCATTAAAATGTCTGAAATTGACAAAGGTTTGTCTTATGAATATTACTGAATCATTCATTTAATGTTTTAGCTGAAAAAGAAGGTCAGCAATCTGTATGGAAGCATGACTTGTGTGTTTGTCAGTGTAGCCTCTTAAATGTTTTGTTGTGTAGCAGTCATATGTGGGCTACTGATCATGTATATATCACAAATAATAGTCAGTACTAGCTAAGCTTAACATGATGAAGAACATAGTCCTCAATGAACCTGAAAATGTGAGACGAAGTAAACTTATTAAGGCTGTTATCCAGTTTACAATTCGACTAACAAGCTCATTTTCAGCTTGCTAACTAGAGGTAGCTAGTTAGCCAACGATGCTCTTAGCAAGGTGAAGAGCGTATGAAGTGAGGAAGATGATGATCATGAAGGTGGCATAGTAATTATATTTGAAAGAGAAGCAGATTTTCTGCAGATGGAAGCTTTGTCATTACTGTGAACATAATCCACCAAACACAACTTTATACTTATTGATGAAGATATTGACAAATTTCAAACATTTATCTTGAGGTCATGGCTCAAAAGGTTTGTGAACCACTGTATGCACTGTGACACATCTATCAACAGCCTCATTTCACTTCACAGCATCCCCAGGCTGTCCGAACAGGCTGCTGGAATGAAATATGAAAGTAATTGGGTAACATTTTGTGAGATTCTGGATAACTCCTGTGAAGCCGTGTTTTGCTGCAGCGAACCAGAGTCACGGTGTTGCATATAGAACAGCCTGACTCTGCAGCTATAAGCAGACCCACGTGGTTACAGAATATATCCTCAGCTCACCCCCCTCTCTCTATGCTCATCTTTTAGATTGCTATTCTTTTAAAGAACAAATAAATGCATAGGTTTGTGTGTGTGTATGACTCTTGATTAATTGTGTTTGACCATTACTAAGAATAAACATGTTCTTATCTCTGTCTGCATCAAGGCTTTTTTTTTTTTGCTTTCTGTTTGCACTGGACTGATTTGAACTCTACTGTCCCAGTTTCCACCCTCCACTCCTCCCACCTCCCTTTTTTTCCCATCCCACTCTCCATTCCCCTCATCATCTTTCTCTGACACTGCTTTCCGTTACCCCGTCTCTTTCGTTCATCCACCGGCACTTTTTCACTTGCCTTGCATCATTCCTTTGCTGCAACCTCCTCCCTTTCCCTCTTTTCCTCCAGTCTGCAGACTCTATGTTGTTTTTACCCCTGCCTTCCTTCATCCACTCCTCCTCTTCTAGCCTCAAACATCTCTAGCCTCTATCATCAGAGTTGAATTGAAGTTAAGAAGCACAGCATAAGGTGAACTAAGGTGAGATCGAGGGAGGGAAAATGGAGCTATGTCTGGAATAAGAAGGGGGAAGGAGCAATTGGGGTGAGAGGCACTTAATGAACTGTATATGTGAGAGAGAAAGAGAGAGAGAGAAGAAGAAATGAGGGAAGAATAGAAATAGTTTCCACTTTGCAGAAGCACCGTCTGGATCCACTCAGAGCGGCTCCCTGGAGGGTGACCAAGGCTGTTTTCTCACTGCCTCACTCCTCTTCCTGAATGTTTGCTGCTGATAAACCGTCTGCATCCAAAACAAAGCCCGCTGAGATAAAGCTTCTGCTAAAATCATCAGCGGCCTCTCTGCCTCTCATTTTTATATCTGCGCTCTCTCGCACTTCATCCTCCTTCTCTGTCCGACGGGGATTAGGTGGTGAAACTGTACAAACGCCTTATCGGAGCTGGCCCGGCTTTGACTCTGAGAGGGCGTACGTGCAAGCTGCATGTTTCCAAGAGTGCGTGTGCATATTTATACATGCTTGACAGCTTTGTACTGGACAAGCTATTCGAGTCAGAGGCACTGGGTCAAGACTGCTTTGCACACTCAGCACATTTATGTTACTGTGTATCCATGTCTTAGTGTGTGTTTGAGTGTGTAAGTACTTGTCTGCATGTTTATCACCTTATGTAAGCCTGCACATGTTGTTTTTTCCTTTATTAGATCTTTTGTTTTTAAATATTTCAGGCAGTTTGTATTGTGTGAGTTATCCATCTAACTTGATGGGGGTTCAACTAAATAATGATCCAGTGTGTAGGGTGTAAACAATCTCTACCAGTATATGTCAAATATGTTAATTTCGTTGATGCTGGGATGCTGGCTCAGTGATAATAAAATTAAATCTCATCTCATCTTAATAAATGTCCACTACCTCACCCTAAAGTGTGGGGATGGGTCATGTTTACAAAACTGCTAAAGACCCATCAAATTATAATAGACTCAGTTGTCTGCCAAGCAAAAAGTTGGTGGTTTGATTCTATCTGCTGAAGTGTCCATGGGCAAGACACTGAACCCTACGTCCCTAATATAAGTTGCTTTGGAGAAAAGCATCTGCTAAATGACTGTTAAATAGACAGAATTTACATAGAGCATCTGGGCATAAACAGATGAGGTTTATATTTATTGACTTTTTGGTGGTGGTGGGGGGCGGGTATAGGAACAGTTTCATAGGATAATTGTCTAAGTTATATTTTATGGTTTATGGAAATAATAAAACTCAGTGAATCAGCAGCATTAGGAAAGTTAATCTAAAGAGATGACGATTTAGCCTAAATGAGACGTGGTCTGTAAATCGCTAAAAACTACTAACATTTATGTGTGCTAACTGTACTGGGTTGGTTACTGCACATGGGAACCGTAAGGAAATAACTTCATACTCATGTCTATACAAATTAGCCTCTTCCGCTGTATTGTTTGTCGCCATTATTTTGAAAGTCCAGCATTTCCTTTTCCGCTCCGTCTGCAAGATGGCATCGGTTTAGTTCGCGAAGTGTCCATCGTTTCACACTAGATTATTGGCCAATTTTAGGGCAGCATCCGGGTACTTTCAGTGCACTGACTCTTTTCCTTAAATACCAATATGAACGCATTACACACTTAAATATAGTGCGTGAAGTAGTATTAGTGCGCTGATTGAGACACAGCAATAGACTCCCATGTTAAAAAATCCAAACTTCTCTGCAGAAATAAACATGTTAAAAAAACATTTTAGGTTTAATATGTCTAATTTACCATCATGACAATTTTATAATTAACCGTTTAGACTTTATTTAATCTTTAAATTTGGCATAATTGGGGGCATCTCCTTTTAATTGACATGTATTGACAGGACAGAGTGTAGCACAGATGCAGTTTTGAGTTGATAACAGTACACCATAGCTCTAGGCCAGCGTTAGAACCTGTGATCTGTAACTCTTAGCTACAAGCAGCTCTGAGTTTTACAGACATCCCCTCCCGACTCCAGCTCTTTGCCCACATTTGTATTTACTGGAAGGAACTGCACACATGATGCTGACAAGATGACAACAAAATAACCTCCCAATGGGCTTTACATTTGCTCTTCAGAAACCTACCGGGAGGCTTTGTCCATCTTTATGCTGTCTATGTTGTGAACAGAGTACATTTTTACTAGGGAAACTCTTATCAATGGAATGGAAACACTTTAAACATAGACATATAGAAAAACAAGTTCAGTAAGTTTGTTCCTATGTGCTAACTTCTCTGTCCTTTTCTTCTTTCCCCTCTGCTCTTTCCCTTCTGTGTTTATCAGTGCTGACATGTCAAACATGTCTGCAAGATGCAACTTCACACTTACAGTCTGCACACTATGTTCAAATCGCCTACTTGAGGTCACATCCACCCATTATGCAACTCTTTTTCAGCATTTACATCACATGGTTCCTGTTATTGTAAAGCAGCTAAAAATATTAATATTGTAAAAAAAATATATTGTATCCAGCTAAAAACCTAGAATAATCTCTTTGGTAGAGAATTTTGTTTGTTTTACTTAAAAGTAAACAATTTATATCCATTTGTGCTGCCAGTCTCTTTAGATGGGATGATTGCATTAGTACCATAAAAGGCAAGTAAAAGTAGAATACTATTCAGAGGGTCAAACCAAAGAACGTGGAAGTCAGTGGTTATTAATTCTGCTTTATGAAAAGTTTCAAGATAAACCTTTGAAAAATGGAGGGTAGTTGCTATGTAATGCAAAAATCTGCCACAATCCAGGAATCAACCTCTCATAAGAAGTGAAACTCTGAGGAGTCAAAACAAACTGGGATAGTGGAAAAACATTGATGAAGAGCAATGGTTTTAGGGTCTGCGGGTTTGCTTTCCTGCTTTATTTTGTAGAGTTCCTTGTACTTCCTGTTTTTGCCGCCTTTCATTACCTTACTTGAGATGATCAGTTTATTTATCCTCCCTTGTTTTATGTTAACTTGCTGCTTTTTTGTTGTTTTATGCTGCATACATTGGTCTGTTTTGTTGAAGCCCGGTCCTCAGTTTGAATTAAAATCACAGTTTACTGCAGTTCTGCCTCCTGCCTTCATCCTGCGTTTGGATCCACACCTCCGTATCCTCATCCGTGACAACTACTCTTTGGAGGGACAGCAAACGTGCAATATGTCATTGGCCAGTCCAGTGGGCAGCATTTGAGATGGTTGCAATCACAAACATGATTTTTGAATAGAAGTAATAATGACATTTACTTTTTTAGAATTTCACAGTTTTTTCCCTAAAAGTAATTATTTAAAACATCATTCCTGATCCTTGCATTTCAGCACATCTCACCTGTCTGTAAGGAGGGCTTCATTAGATATATAAATATTGTGCAAAAGCTCTATCTTCACACATACATTTGCAGTCCGTTTCATGG
Source organism: Pseudomugil gertrudae (assembly GCA_037177535.1). Lineage (NCBI taxonomy): Eukaryota > Metazoa > Chordata > Actinopteri > Atheriniformes > Pseudomugilidae > Pseudomugil > Pseudomugil gertrudae. The sequence continues at coordinate 5,058,109 of JBAMHV010000018.1, forward strand.
CATCTCTTTTGTTTTTAATTTTCTTTTACCATGCAAATGCAAGTTTGAACACAAATGACATTTGATAACCTTTGAAGACTCATTATGTGATTTTCTGACCTGAAAACATCACATTCTACATGTTCTCTTCATGAACAGAAGTATCAGTTCACATATAAAATCCATCATATTTTTCATATATATTCTTTTCAGAGTTTCACTCGGTAGAGAGAAACGCTGTGTGGTTTTAACCTTGACCAACATTTATCTCAAACAAGGAACAGCTGAGACAATGACCTGATTTGGCCCTTTGACAATGACTTCAGCCTGAATACCTCTTGTTCCTTTTCATCCACACATATAAGGCCTTACACTACACTCTTAAGCCTCCTGAGCAGCAATTAACAACTGCCAGCATGGCTAACAATCCCTTTAACCAAAGCCTAATGAAAGCCTCTGTACCTCTTAAGTACCTCTGCAGCTATGTAAGAAGTTCTCTTTATTAACAGACAGCTACAGCCACATAGCTAATAACATGAAGAAAGCAGGCTGATGATGACTATTTGTCAGTGTATTAAATTGATGCTGGTCATTTATAAAGAAATTACTCAGTTCAACATATTTCTCCACATTCCTCTTTCTGAAGCGAGCTAATAAGCTATAATTATTAGTTTCTTCTCTTTGATGTAACTTGGAGATGAAATGTTTGCTTTAATTTAATATATGAAGAAAAAAAGCCAAAACAAGACCTTCTGTTTGCAATTGGCAAGACATGCAAACAGAGGATGTTGACAGGGTTTCCTGATCTGCTTTAATCAGCGGTATGTGACCACAGGTACTTAAAGCAGCTGAATATGATCTGTTTCATCATAAACCACAGGTGAAAGAGGCACTCCTCTGCTTGGAAGCTGACTTAAGATCAAATGATCGTCGTGCATCTGCAAAACATGATCGCATGTTGCAAGTATGCGGATAATCATTCGTCCTCAATTGTCTTGCTTCCCCAATTCTTTGTCCCTGCATTGTGTAACGACGTCTGTTGGGGACACAGGAAAGTCCTGCTGTGAATCTAAATACAGAGAGAGAGCTAAAGCACTCGCAGTGTGACAAGACATCAACAGGACATGCCTCACCAACACATCGCTTTCTCTCTCTGGATTCTTCATTGTTGTTGTCCTCTCTCTGTCTTCCTGTCTTTCTTTCTTCCGCTACCCTGGCATTCTTGTGTCCTTTCCCTTTCCAGAGCCGCGATATCTATCTCACCACAGAATCTGATCTAAAGCCACACGCAACTGTAAAACACCAACCGCAGCAACCATCCTGCTGCTGCTCCCTCTGATTTATACAACTACACACGGTATTTTCTTTGGCATACTAATCTGATGAGCGCTAATCAGATTTTGCACTAATGCTACTAAATAGCTCTTAAGGGAATATCTTGCTGTTTGCGTGTGAGGCAGGTTTAGACTGATATACCGTATTTGTTTGTGGATTTGTCAAGCGCAGACATCCAGCTTTGATATGATTAATGGTGGTGTTCAAAAGCATTGTACTGAACAGAATCAGGTGCAGAGTTAACTTTTGGATGTGTGTGTCAGCCATGTACGTGCAGCTGAAATAACCGTAAGATCTGTAATCATCTACTTTAATCAGCCTAATGAGTATTATACCAGTTTCTAATCTCAAACACAAAGTAAATGTGACAGGATGAGGCTTAAAAAGTTCACTTGTACATGGATGAAGCAGTCTTCTTTTGTTGTTCAATGTTTTCAGAGCCATGACTTGCTTACTGCTAATTCTATGGATCCATTTTTTTAACATAAAAAGTTGAAACCTTAATGAGCACCTTTAGGGGAAAAATTAGTTTGAAAAAAACAGGCAGTCTGTTGTGGAGTCATGTTGCAATCACATAAAGAGGACAAATGGAAGTCGTTAATATGAAAACATCCTAATCTGCTCTGTAAAAGATTAAAATGATGCAATTCTGCAGCTGTTATTGTTCCAACCCAGCTAACAACAACTCGTGTGACCAGAGGTGGCAAATCCAGGTGCAGGACAGTAGAAGCCCTGCCATGCTTTTGGATTTACCTGTAGATTTACAACAGGTGTTTTCACTAACAGGCAGGTGGTTCGGCTGGTTTGGGGTCTGAACAGCTGCTGGACAGGATTTGTACTTTCTGGACCAGGAATGTAAACCTCTGCATATGACTGGCTGGCACTTTTCCAGATATAATAATGTAATGTTCATATTTCAAGAGAATTACTGAAGAAGCTCTTCTCTTTTCTCTTGTTGATGTCCATCACAGTTGTGGATGAGGTTTCTTTTTCTTTATTTACCATTAGCACAAATAGACTCTTCTAATTGATAATAATAATGGCTATGCAGTTTATGCTTCAAGTCAAGAGAAAATAATATTGTTTGCTACTTTTCTGTATTTGTTTTGCTAGTAAATGAAAACCTGGCTGTTACAGAACTGTCCAGCAGCTGCTTGTGTCACTTTAATGTTTATCTCTGTATTTTCTTGTCTGTACAGTAGTGTGTTGTGCTCCACCAGCAGTAGTCATAACAGGAGGAATTTGTCACGCACTTTTTTCCAAGCCTTGTTGCTCCAAACAAACCAGGAGGGGGAAGTCCCCACCACTAATGAAAAATAAGGATCAGCATGTTTATTTGTCCGTGTGTGTGTATGTGTTTACTGAGATTTATGTTGTAACTCCATCTCCTGTCCCCTTTCCTTACACGTCAGCCCAGACGTGCGCATATCTGTGCATGAGTGTTTACTGTGCGTGTGTGGAGGTGTAATGCGACGAGACAGCTCAATCTGCTCCCTCTAATCGCTGGGATCCTGCAGCCCAGTGAAAAGACACATCCTATTTCCTGTGACACGGCTGTGACTTCCTGTCGACCAGGTTTCATGGACGCTATCCCAGTTGCTCTCTTGATTAGCTGTCCTGTGTGTGTGTGGGAGAAAGGCAGAGGTCATGGGATTGCTTGTAGCTTTGCTCCCTGAGCGCTGACAATTTGATTGCCAAGTCAGGACTGAGATAATATCTGCCTCTACTCACAGATTAGATTGAGAGCCATGTGTGTGCTTGCGTATGTTTGGTTTTAACCATAATGAAGAGTAAATGCCCTGACCAAATTAGAAAGATGTGGGGAGGAAGGGCATATCTACACAGGGCTAGACTTTCACACTCACACAACAGTTTTATTTTTATCTTATAGTTATTTAGCTCATTGTTTTCATGTAGAGTACTTCTGCACACAACACAAAGTGCAGATGCAACGGAGTTTAGGTCCATGTGCGTGGTGTTTCTGCATGTTTCTGTGCCAACCTCTGCAGCATGGTGATCCACACTGGAAACATATCAGACACGCAGTGCCTGCAGAAGGGGTCTGCAAAGCTGCACCCAAATCACAAAATCATATCTTCTTTTAATTTCTATTGCTTAACGGGTCTGGAGGTAAAATGTTGATAATTTAATTTACTAAACTTATTGTTTTGAGTTGAAAATGTGAGCAAGATTTACATGTATAGTTAGTTTAATATAGCACTGTGGCATTCGTGTTTTTATGCATTTTATAGTTTTCACGGTGCCACGTGTTGGAGTGTCGAAGGAGAGAAATAAAAGAGCACCAGTCGAAGCTCGCTGCATTTTGCGTGGTTATTCCAGGAGGCCGCTACAGGTCTTTATAGACAGCTTACCAGACTGGATGGGTAGTATGCATGAAAAAGAACATATTTATATTTTAATGAGCATGTTACATCTTAAAAACTGCCGATATCTTGACCCATTTCTTTTTCTTTGAGTTTTAGAAACAAATAAAGATAAATCTGGGATGAAGCTGGAACACGCAGGGATGTGAACCAAACTACTGACTGAAACAACTGTTCTGGAGTTACTGTTAGTTCTGGAGGCTGCAGTGCATTCACCCAGTGAAAACTGGCCTCTGTTTCCTATGAGTAAAGGGAAAATGGCCAACGAGGTGTCCATTATCAGAAAATAATGGACGATGTGAAGGCGTGAACGGTCCGACGGAAAGCTACCATTTGAGGCAGCACAATAATTTAGAAAATCAGGTTATTTGACTGGAACTTCTTTTTCAGGTGTTTATTAACACTTTTAATCGACACCCAGCAGCCAATCAGAATCAAGTATTCACCCAGACCATGGTATAATTAAAATTAAGGCCCTGAACAGCCACTAAGGAACAGGTTTTGTGACCTGCTCCAGAGAAACGGGTAATTATGCATTGATCAGCTACCTGTGCTTTTTGGCTCTCTCCAACTTATAAAAAGGCTCCCTTGCTCATTCTTTCCTGCTATTCCTCCAGTTATGTTCGTTTGTGTTTCTTTGACTAACTAATGGCTTCAGTGTGGGATTTTAAAAGGCAGTTTATTGATGTACAGTTGCTGGCATGGTGTTTAAAGCAAAATGCAGCCATTACCTGATGCTGCAAACATATTTCTCAACCACTGGATACTGTTGGTCTTAAAGAGTCTATTTAGAAAATACTAATAAAGAAATGATTGTGCCATCAAATGGGAAAGAGATTCTTGAGGTCAGCAAGTTGCAAAATTTTCCTTATTTTGTAGTTATGAGAAAACTTCCTATTGATCGGGTGCACAGAGTATTTACAAATCTCAAACATAAACCTGAACATAAATTTAGATGCTTTTTTAGAGCAGTGATGTGTTTGACAAAATGTTCATGCATGTTTATGAATGTCTATTTTATTTAGTTCAAACTAATTAAAGACATTTTGAAAACATGAAAGCGGTCATCTTACCAGCTAGTTGCTCTTTTTGACATTTTGACAAGTTCAAACTTAAAGCAAAGGACACAGTAAAAAAGCAAAATGGCCAACAAAGCAACGTTTACCCACACGGGGTCATTTGACTTGCTGATGATGCAGTGGAAAATCTGTTTTTGTGTGCATGCTATTTAGAACATTTAATGGATTAATATTATTTAAAACAAAATATGCAATATTGTTGTGCATGAATCTTTCATTTATTTCTTCTTTGGTCCAGACAGAAAGGACACTGGAGGTAAAAATTCTTTGGGAGCAGAATTTTGGGTTTATCCCCCCCTACCTCTATCCCCACCCATCCCCATCATCCCTCAAGCCCCTTCCTTTTTAAACACGTCTCCACCTTGTTATCACCCTGCAAACCCAGAAAATCTGGGTTGCCATGGTGACATCCTACCCATTAGAGACAGAAATGTGTTACTTGAAGGTGCCACAGTCATTTTCACGGCTGGTAGAGATACCAGTGTTCACAAGTCCTGTACTGTGCTGTCATTTTTAACCAGAGATTCCTCTTTTGGAGCTCTATAGCGGTGTATAGCGGTATGGTATGTCTATTCATAAATCATCATACATGGATGTTATTAAACACAATCAAAGCACCACGCAGTTAATATTTTTGCCACAAGCATAATTAAAGAAAAAATCCTGATAAACGCCCACTGCAATTAATGTCCAGATTACAGTCGATGTGTAAAAATGAAGAAAATATTCAATTTTAGTATGATAGAGCACATCAGAAATTATGTAAATAAGACCAGTCAGGGTTGCTGAATAATGCATGTGGAGTTATCTTGTGGGTCATCAGAAGCTAAATCTAAAGCTTTAACCATGCAGAAGGCACATCTGGAAAACTGGAGAGTAGCAAACAATGCAGTGTTTCACATTCTGCCTCCATAGGAAGCACAAACCTGCTTCACATAAGCGTCTCATTTAACAACCACAAGTATCAGGCCTGTAATGTTTTGTGTCCACATATAAACCCCATTTCACATGCCACGTTGGAAGCATATAATTATGCTTCCAATGTAGCATAATTTCTACTATTCTCATTGATAACAGCATGTGGCTCTCTTTGAAGTGAAGTCCTTCATGCACCGCTATTCCTTCTTTTCCCCATGGCTGCTCCACACATATCTGGTAAAAATGAGGAAAACTTGCCACCAAGGACCCAAGCAAAGAGGAAAAACAGTCTTGGCCATGTAGTCCTTGTATGAAATGCCAGACAGAAATAATTTGGTGATTCTTTCAGTCATCCCAACTTTTTGACTGTTGCTGATATATGCTGTCCTTTCATCACATAGGTCTTCAAGGTTTACTCGTATTTTGTATTCCAATATATTCAGCAAAGGAAGGCTTATAGGGCACCACCATGTACGGCACCATCGCCCAGTATTACCCAACAGTAGTTTGTTTAACAGCAGGTTTGTATGCAAACACATATTCACGTATGTAAATGGGGACATATGCTTCAAATGTCTTACGTCGCCACATACTTCCACACGCCTTTAACGTTGCCGTTGGTAAGTTCAGTGGTCATATCTCACCTTTTGACACTGCTGATACAGGTAATGTACCATTATAAACTCATAACTGTCCAAACCCCAGAAGTAACGTTGGAATGTGTCTTTTGTCTGTGGTCTGGTTTCTTCTTCCTGTTCCTCTTTGTGTCTTGTTTGTTACTTTTGCCAGCTGCATGTGGGATATGCTTGGATACAGTATATCCAGTGAAATTACTGCGATTGTATTTTAAGTGGTGGATACTTAAGCCGCTTGAAAACTGACCAAATCATGCTGGTTACAGATGCAGGAGACAGACCAAACTGATTCGAGCATAAACTGAGCCTTTAGGAAGTCCCTCCTGCATTGAATGCTTGCCTACTTTGTCATTTAATTGTTACGGATTGTCAGAATTGTCTAAATGTTTAAGTGTGGGATAAGAATCAACAACACAACAGTTGATAAGATAAAACATTTTTAAGTTTGGGTTTTAGTGGCAAAATTGCTCATCTGTATGCTGGTAACTGGTTATCTTACTGGTTAGCTTACAGATTAGCTTGTTGTGAAACCTTCAGATTATTTAAACAGGGATCTTTCTGACTGCTGTCTCCTGAAAATTAGACACCGACTACTCTGATTTAAACACCGCAACACAACCCTGCTTAAAAAAAACCTCAGAATATACCTCCTTACAGCTTTCAGAGGCTTTGTTAATTAGCGAGGATTATGTCACTTAGCATTTACATTCTCTGAGCTTCTCTCTCAAGGTTTTAAGGACTTTCCTTATATCAGAGCTGTACTTTATGCCACAGCACTTTAAATCTAAGACATACAAACCAGACATCTTAAGAGTTTTATTAAGGTTTGACATCAAATGAAAAAATGTGGCACTGATATGAGCTGATGTTTTCCATTTTAACCTACAATAAAAACAGGACTTCTGACTGAAAGAAGGAAGCGAGAGAAGTGTGGGGAGCAGCTGAGTAAATGAAAGCTCTAAAAAAATTAGCTGCAGCGAGCATGTCAGTATAAACTTATGGGAATTTCAGCCCTGCTCATGTTGCGGTGTTCAGAGCTGCTTCTGTAAGTGGAAATAACATCATGGAGAGAAAATTACACTAACTGCTTTATTCTGTTGGGATGCACACACATTCTGATACAATCTCACTGAGGAACAAGAAGCAACATTTAATGCCCTTTTTGACTGCTGGTTTGAATGAGAACTTCCAAACACCATCTGCCCGCGGCCCAGCAAACACAAGCTGTATATGAATAGTCAAAGTCAATTAACCGGCTTCTCAAATGTTCTCGCTTGCAAAGAGATGTTCAGAAATCACCCTACCTCTCAGAGGAAGTGTGCATCTGTGTACAGTATGCATGTGGGCAAAAGGGTTCTTAATTAAAGCTATTTAATATGCATATGGATGGGCTTTTTTTTAGGGGTGAAAACAAATTTGTGGAGAACATATGGTGCCCCAGACACGACATAAGTAATACACAGACACTAGCAAGCTCACATAGACACTTTCAGTCTTCAAAGTGACACACACACATATACACACACTGGCATGCTTTGCCTCCTGCAGAAACCAGAGTGATGGATTCTGGCTGATTGTGTGTAAGTGTTGGAATATCATTAATCCTTTTTTTTGGCCTATTTGAGGAGGTGTGTATTCATGCACATGCACATCTGAGTGTGTTTGAGAGACATTATTTCTCGCAGATGGAAGTTAGCTGTGGCCCCTTCTGCAGGGTCAACAGGGGGAAGCTAACCAGCAGAGATTGTTGCCCCCCCCTCCCATTTTTTTCCTCCCTTTCTGTTCATCCTTTCAAATCAGCCTCAGCATCCACCTCCTCTTTTTCATCCATTTATTTCTTTATTCCTTGTGTCTTTATCAAAGGCAAATCAGAAATCATGTGGAATACAGATACATGTGAAAGTGGTAAACAAAAGAAAACAGAAACCATTTTATTTGAGTAAGCTGGAAAAAAGGAAAATCAATGAATAGAAATGAAATGTAGAGTGTTTGTAAAAAGCCTGACATCTTAAAATGAAAGTTTCCTGCACTTCTATGCTTGCTCTGGCATTGACCTGTAAAAGTACGCAGCCTTCAGTGGGTACATCTTTGGATCCTTTATTAGGAAAATGTACATCTTTAGCATCTTTAGAAGAAGTGAGCATAAAAAACTTGAGGCATGAGCTTTCCTCTAATTAAAGCATACCACTGAGAAAGAAAATAAAAATGAAACCAAAACAGCTGCCATTAGTTTTTGAAGGCTACTGCTCTCCTCAATAACCATTGAGTCGTTGTAAAAAGACTGGAGGTAGAAACAGATTTATAAAAACAGTGATGTGCGTAGAAATCTTCTAAGCTTGAAAGCATACACATGCTGCCAAAGATGTAGTTTAACACTTTCTTAAATTATATCATGAATACTTGTAGAGCTGAGAGGAGAAGTATGGCGGCTAAATGCCTGCGGCTAATGGTAGCAATCCATACAATATTGGACTTAAGGCACCCACAAACCTTATCGCTTCAGTCCACACTTCCTGGTATATGTGTGTTTCCACCACTCAGCCTACATGTTCAAACCTGAGACTTCTAACAGACAGAAGGAGCCATGCAGAGGATTAGGAATCTGTATTTCCAAATCCCAAACATGGGGTTTCTCCTCCAATCTCACAGCAAGCAGTTTCCTAACCTCCCGGTGAGCCGTGCCGGGGAATCCTGGAACAATGCTAGTCAAGGCAATAGCAATACCCTGGGGGAAAGGGATCTTGGATCAGAGTCTAAGCAAGCCCCACAAATGAAAAAATACACACACAAAAAAGGAGAAACGGGAAGGGTTTGTTATTGCGTGGCATTGGAATACATTTCATAAAGCTAATATTTCCAATCAAATTGTCTCGCTGTCACATTGATTTAAATTATGCACCCACACATATGGAAAATCATCCATCATCCCTATAGGTGAATATGTTTTCTAGCTTAAAGAAACATGCTGGACTTAGCCAAGATGTTGCAAAAATCAACCTAAACTTTGTTTCCTTTTTTCCACCTACTCTTTTCTGCTGCTTTTCCTTTTCTACCACAAACAGCGACAAATCAAGGTCAAACCAAGCCGTCAATTGGCCCAAAGAAAGTATGTCCCTTTCTTTGAGGATGTCCCAAGTCTTTTAGGATTGCAATCTATCATACTTTTCAGTGTTTATATTGATTTTTTTAGCCTAATTAGCTTGTTGAATTGGGGTAGTTTCTGTCATTGACAGAGATTATTCAACATCCCCTGCTCACTGTAGCTGAAGCGTCAATAATTTCTCTCATTTAGTGTGACTTGTCCTTGTTTTTATGTCTACCTCTTTCTTCTTCCTGGCTATTGAGTGCCAGATGTAAAAACTAACTTATGCGTTTAGAGGTCATGAGGGCACATTAGAAATAATCATCTCATGTTTCTTTCATTTAAACTGTAAATTAAATTAAAAACACTGTTTAAATCATTTTTAAACAACACGTCTGCAGGTTAAACAGTAAGGTTTAATCAAAATGTAAATGTTAAAGCAATATAATGCAATAAGTTACATCTGAATGTCACATTTAAATATAAGAGGTATGGTATACAGTATCTAAATATAAATGTTCAATATTGTATCTCAAAGATAAATATCAAATAAGATTTTAAATCTCAATTTAAATTGGTCACATAAAAAACCTAAATCTAAATTGATGGACAATTTAAATGTTGAAACCTAAATCACAATATGAAATTATTAAAATTATCCATCCGTTTTCCATACCGCTTCATCCAATTCATGGCTTTGGGTGGCTGAAGCCAGTTCCAGCTATCATTGGGTGAGAGGTGGGGTGCACACAGCACATCATAGGCCCAATACAGAGGCAAACAAGCAGACACACACTCACTCACTCCGAGGACAAATTAGAATGACCAATCAACCTAACATCATGTTTTTGGACAGTGGGAGGAAGCCGGAGCACTTAGAGAGAACCTACACTAACACGGGGAGAAACTGCAAAGTCTATACAGAAACTCCACTGCCTGAGCTGAGGTTTGAACCAGCAACCTTCTTGCTGTGAAGCTGCTGCTCTAACCACTGACACCATGCACTCTTATTAAAATGATCCTTATTAAAATGATGTAAATATCATAAATATGTAAAATTTAAATCCATAAAAGTGTGTTATATCTAATTTAATAAATAATCAGTGTGTATTACGTATCTAAATCAAAATGTTTTGTTAATCTAATCTAAATATTAAATCTAAATGCTTAACGTTTCCATTTGGAATCCATATATTCTGCCATAAAAAGCAAAAACATTACTCAAAAGATGAAAATACCCACATTAGTGTCATGCTGCATCCTTTCACTTCCAAACTGCAAGAGCTGCTGTTCTACAGGTTTGAAAGTTTTCTCTGCTTCAACATTTCATTGAGGCATTTCTCCTTTTTCTGCAGGTCTTCCTGAATAAAAGTTGTGGTGCATGTTGAGCTGTCTTTCTTGTCCTCTCCACCCCGACCGTTCGAAACAGATTGTTGCTCTCCCTGAGCCGGGTTCTGCTGGAGGTTTCTCCTTCACATTAAAAGGGAGATTCCTTTTCCTCTGTCATCCCATGCATGCTCAGGATGGGAGATCCAATTGAATTTAATCGAATTCAACACACCCCACTCAAATTAAATGGACCCCCCCAACAGCTTATTCTAAAGTTCTGCCCAAGCTAATGAACCATTAATCTGACTCATGTTTTCTGAAGCAGGAAACATCCAAACCCTGCAGGACGGAGGCCCTTGAGGACTGGAGTTGGACATCCTCAATTATATATTCATAGCTGGATGATCTTTATGATGTGTTACACTGCCACTCATTTGTCAATATCCCATTGCATTGCAGGGGTCCTTTAATCCCTCACACTGTTGGTGGGTAACCCGGTAAAAGATGGCCACATGCACTACGCTTTGAACATTTCCCCTACCAACACTTCCCTGCATGGCGTCCCTTTTTATTTTTTCTATTAGCTGTTTTCATATACATGAAGAAAAAAAAGCCCCAAAATAAATCAAAATCTTGATCAGACAAGTGGCTGCTAATGCAGAGGAGCCATAGAGACTGACTGATGCTATTATAATAACAACATATAGCGCTTTCACCTGCGGTCGATGCTTGCCAATACCATATGAAGTGTCCTAGTGGGCAGGGGGTAGTTCAGTAATGAGGTCACAACCTCATACATATTGCACATAATTTGTCAGAGCCTGTGTTTTTTAAATTGAAATTTCTTGGAATTTACTTCTCATGTATCCATGACCCTTGCCTGCACCTGATTGCCCCGCAGCTTATCTGCAACTCCTTGGGGTTAATATGAAATTTGACAGCAATGCTTCTTTTTTTCTTGCTGTGATGGCCTAAGCCCAAGCCTGTATGGTGGTTTATGAGAGCCATTGATCGGGGGACCCGTGTTGATGAGCTGAGGCAAGGCAGTGCTGTGAATGAAGCAGGATATAGTAGTGACCCAGGGGGAATCACAGCGCAGTCCTGCCTGATTTCATGCAAAGCCGCTTGGAACCCCAATGCTGCCCGTCCTGATGGATGTACTCTCTTTCCTTCCGTCTCTCACCTTCTTCTTCTCTTTGACACTCTTCACTCTCTCACTTCTTCTATTTTCTGGGCCTGATGAATACAGAGTTAATCAAATCTATTCCCTTGCTGGGTACCTGATACAATTTACAAGGACAAGCTTAATAAATTACTAATGGGATGGCCAATTAGCTTGTGCACTTGCTAGTGCATGAATTTGAGTTTATGTCACGGCTTGAGTTTTTGTTGCAGTCGCTACTTGTGCATCTGTATGCATACGTTACCATGTTCTCAGTGCTCCTCTGTCTTCTGACATTTTTCTATGAAAACACTAACCTGGTGGCCATCTTTACTAATATATTCAGTCTCCTTCATTAATCTTAGAGCATCTCAGTATGTCAGCATCATGTCTGGATAAGCACCCCGGTCTGCTTTCCATTAAAAACTGCAACGTTAATCTTTCTTAAGTGGACACGGAATATTTAGGTATTTCTTCTAAATTAGCACAAGATTGAACTGCATGTGGTTATATTAATGGCTAGGCACCAGTATGAGTGGGCGATTTGACAATTGTAACATCCCTGTAAGATCAGAAAAAAGGAAATGAGATGCAGTTTAGACATCTTGGCACACATACAGCGCAGTGTATTTTACTGGCACAGGTGCAGCTGGCCACTTAGTGTGTGGGCAGCTTTCCTGCTCTCAAATATTAGGATTCACCTGGACTCCATTGAGGCAGAAACTATGAACTGACCATAAGGCTGTGGTCTGCTGTGTAGTAGTTTGCTCCCTAATTTGATCCTTTAAGGCCTCTATAAAACAGCAATACTTATTTAAGATATTTATAAGTCTGTAAAAACTTATTTTCTAAAGTACCTGTTTGTGTATTGGGAGACCAGTTGACTGAACAAGTTGAGCTGAAAGCTTTAAGTCTGATCAACAGTTCATGCACGTGTACAGATTCAGGGGCAACAGCAAGTAATATTCACAAAACTGCTTCATGCTTTCTGTTAAAAAGAGTGTTGTCCTCTTAATTCTTGCCCAAAATTTAAGATGAAGGACCAGATCGAAGACTGATTTGATAAAATCTGTTGGTTTTCTTGGCTACACAATTATTTTTTTGAATTGTATTTTATGAACACTGCGGCAGGGCCTCACAGATGGATCAGATATGCCAGGAAGGATTTGCAAGCTCACCTCAGGGTCCCCCCTTTGTGAGGAAATGTAGCTTGGGAGAACAAAGGTTGAGCTTCCTTTCTTATGTTGCTGCCCTTTGACCCAAACCTGCATAAGCAGCAGAAAATGGATGGGTGATAAAACGATTATGATAAACGGGACTATTGTAAATAAAATAATGGATTTTTTTTTATTTAGGTTATAAAGTTACTGACTTTAACCCAACTCAACCCAGTGCTTTCACAAAAATGTTATCTTTCCATATGAGTTGTGTCTCTGCTTGACAAGAGTGCAATTTGGGTAAGGCTGTTGAAAATGTAAAAAAGATAACAAAGCTACAGTGATGATTGCATACATCTTGTTTGGAAGGTGTAAATGATTAAAAATAAAAGAAACTTTGTAATCTCTGTTCTACAATACCACACTGTCCCTCTGTTGTGTTGTCCGACACCTGTGCCTCCACCTCCTCCTTGTAGCAAATATCACAGCCACATCAAGTGTAAAAAATATGACATTACTTTTTCTATTTGCAAATCCAATTGTTGTTTGTTTGTTTTGTGCAAGATGTAAGTGAGAAAATGTGCAAACAAGAAAAAGTGGCTGCACTATTTACTAGGTACGATTATGGGATTTTTAAAATCCCAAAATATAACATACCAAGAGCCTTAGCGGCATGCTGATCAGTGAAAATAAATCAGTAGAACTCGTGTTGAGCCTAAAATGTAAATTCATTTTAATATTAATGTTTTGGCTGGGGTCAAACCGGGAATCTTTCTGTGTGGAGTTTGCATATTCTCCCTGTGTTTCTCTCCGGGTACTCTGACTTCCTCACACAGTCCGCATGGTTGTTTGTGTATGTTTGTTGGCCCTGTGATGGACTGGTGACCTGTCCAGGGTGTACCCTGCCTCTCGCCTCTTGCCTGATGTAAGCTGGGATTGGCTCCAGCTTTT
>JBAMHV010000018.1:5091305-5105432 GCA_037177535.1 Pseudomugil gertrudae
AACTGATCTTATAGGGTGACCTAAATCTTGTATATTGTAATGGGACACTTTTATGTTAAAATGTGGTTTGTTTGGCTCCAAAATATATGTTAGCCCTCCCACTCAGTGTGACCACAAGCCGTCACTGCACCTGTGCCTCATTTTGTTTGAAGGGCGTTCATACTCCTGTTTTGTAAGAGCATTGCTTTAGTTTCTCTGTTGTTCCTGTGTCGTGTTCACGCTATTTGCACTCATATTCCTTGAATTGGAAACGTTAAGATGATCTCCATTCCTGCTGCCTTCTGCCTGTTATCCTGCGTTTGGGTCCACATCCTCATCTGCCACAACAAACAGTGCCCTAAATCTTACATTTGTGTCTTCCTCTGTCCCTCTAGATAACACAGGCACTATATTTTATTTTGTGTTGATCCACAAATTCAACAAGATGTTACAAATATAAGAATGCTGCATGTGTATTTAATGCACAGCTGAAAAAGGCACTAAAGCCCATGTTTGAGTTTAATTTGATAGTAAGTTAAAAAAAGGCTTAAAGAAGTTACAGAACATTAAAAAATAAATTAATACGTACAATTTGATGACAGACTGTTTTGTGCTGGAAAACCCAGTGACCTGGAATTCTGGGATTATCATTTACGCATACATGATCGTAACATAACTTTGCATTTCAAAACATGATCTGGTAAAGTTGAGGAACAATAAAGCACAAATGCATTGACACTGTCTCCAAATCTCCTCGGATTCAGAGAAAAATTCAACTGCAGGATTAGCTGGTAAAACATTGATCCATGTAGGCCCCACCCCAAAGCCTGCAGGATCAGGAGGATAATAGGATATCCCCATAGGTCCTATTTCCATGAGGTGTTAGAGTTGGTTTGGTGGCACAAGGTTGATGTCCATAAATTAAGCAGATCTTTTTAATGGAGAGACTGAGCTGAACAGCTACAGGCCATGAAGTCTAAGCACATATCCACTGAGAGCTCAGCGCTCATCTCTTCTCATCTTTTTCTGGTTCTCTTCACATTATAGATTAATTTCTGTCTGATGGTCATTTTATCTCTAAATCTTTTGTCTCTTTGATGTCTTTCAGGCTTATAATTACATAAATAATGTCTGTGGATTTAGGTTTTAATCTCTCCAATGTCAGCTTTCCTGATGAGATGAATTGCAACTTAATTAATCCCCAGAGAGAAAAATAACTGCTGTTACTGCAGCTTCAAGAGTCAGAGAATGAACAACACTATGATTCAAATACAGTTTAATGGCTAAAATAAAGTAAGACAAAAAATACAGTTTAGAAATGAACATCAAATAATATATAAAAAAAAACTCATGAAAAGTTGTACATAGTAAACTTACCCAAAGAAACTAGTGTTTAATTTACAGTTATGATACATGGATAGGGACAAAGAAGTGTTGTGTTAATAACACTTCTGCTGAAAAGGAGTAAAAGCAACAATTACAAGAACAGACCGAACAAACATAAGAGATTTATAACACCAGTGGCTACATTGTGTTATTGTTGACCACTGTGGGAATGATTTGTGGTGGTGCTCTTTCTAATACTGCTGGCAGATCATACTGATGCTGAAGGTGCTCTGAGCTCCTACAGTCTGATGCAGGAGGTATGAAATGTTGTTCATGATTGATGTTAGCCCTCACACACCTCCTCTGTGGAGTTCAGAGGACAATCCAAAACTGAGCTGCCTCTCCTGACCTGCCTGTGTCATTATTTCCTGTCCTGCGTTGTTTAGCTAGCCACCTGGTGGACCAATCTATCTAATCTATCTAATCTAAGAACAAACCAATTTATTGAGCAACCAGGTGCTTCTTCGCTTTCGTCCTGTAAGGTTTTAGTTTCTGGTTGGGAAGTGATTTTACTTTCTCCATTTACTTTGCCTTGCTAGTGTTCATGTGCACGTGGTGGATCATGCACCAACTGGCAAAGGCCTCGAGATTCTTTTCACTCATTTTGTTCACTTCTGACATAGTTGAACTTTGGTGAAGAAAACTTCACTTGAATACTATTTTCTACACTTCACAGTCTCTAAAGTTGCCCTTTAATAAAAATATAAGGATAAATAATTAAAACAAAACGTAGATGATCATCAATAATTTTGGTCTTCTAATATGTTTTCCAAAGTCAAGACAGAAAAAAAAACATAGAAAAAAACTGATTACAGATTAAATCTTATAATTGTTAGTCCTGTATATACACGACACATAATATGGTTGTTAGTCTGTCACTCAACTGGTCTAATTGCCACTTTTATCCATGCCTAGCTGGGATTGGCTCCTCATCATCACCTGCTTTGCCCGTTCCCTGGTTTGGTGCCCTCTGGAACAATCACTGCTTCTGATTCCTTCTTACCAAGACAAAGGGGCACATTATCGCTTAATTTAGCAAGAGCTGTGTTCCTGTGACAGCTTGCCCACTTTATGAAGAGACCCTGGTTGTTACATTGCAAATTATAAATGCAACCTTGTTTATTGTTGTTGTGCTATTAGTTTTATGTTCTGCTGTACAACTAGAGGGCCTGCTGGAAAAGCAGCTTGATCATCTCCATGGAGACATGGCTAAACCGCCTTGTACTAGATGCTAACGTGGACCTGCTGGGATTCACTGCTGTGAGAGCCGACAGAGACACCAAAGCGAGCGGAAAAAGTATGGGTTTGGGATTCATCATGTATGTCAACAATTGCTGGTGCAATCCAGACATATCATAAGGACAAGCTGTGTCTCAACCAGTGTACTAACACTACTTTGTGCACTATGTTTAAGTGCATTTACATTGACATTACGCACTACATAGTGCATAAAGTAGGGTTAGTGCGCTGATTGAGACACAGCCACAGTCTTGTGTTGGCCGTGTTCTCAAACTGTTAGCTGTTAGCCTGCAGCCATACTACCTGCTGAGGGAGTTCAGTCATGTGATTATCATCTCTGTGTTTACATTCTCCGAAAGCGGACGCAGCCACTGCAAATGAGAAGATCCACTCTGTCACAGCAAAGCTGCAGATTCAGCACCTATTCCATGTATTTATGTTTGTTCTTTGGTACTGAAGATTCTTCTTGTTTGTGTATAAGTTACTGGAAACCGAATTTTCCTGAAGGAGTCATCTCAAAGGGATCAATAAAGTTACATATTATATTATGACCTGTCAAGGGTGTACCCTTCCTCTTGCTCATTAATTGCCGGGATAGGCTCCAGCCCCCATGACACTAAATTACACTAAGCAATGTAGAAGATTATTGAAATCTCCATTCTGTTTTGTTTATGTAATAAACAGCACCAACCACCCACCCTCCTGTTTGTTTTCTTTGTGTCCACTTGGGACAATAAATTCCTTTTTTTTTTTATCTGGCCATCTTTATTTTATGTTTGGTCCCCAAGATGAGCAGTAGCAAGCAGAAAGATGGGTAGCCCTCCAGGGATTGGGGATTATTTTCAAAGTTCATTAGTATCTTAAACTGCATAGTTTATATAAATACATTGTTGTTATGGTCTTGAGATGAAGTGGTCTGTTGTAGTAATTGGTGGGATAGACTTCAGGAGAAGGGAGCCCATGGCTGAAATAGACAAAAGATGGGCGCAGACCACTAACCAGTCAAGCAGTTAGCCCTAGTTTTTGGGCTGCACCCCAAACGAAATAGACCAAAGAATTAAAACTGAAACTGGACTGCCAACGACTATCAACTTAAAAAACTGCTGGCATTGGCAGGTGCCTGGACATTCCCAGCTCTCAGAATTTAATCATCCATGGGGGCCTTTCCATCCAACCACTGCAGACAGATGAGCCAATTAAATCACACAGCTGACCAAGGCACACGCACATCTAGCTAATAGTAACGTATCACAAAACAAAATTACATAAATTTACAATTACATAAATAAACAATAAATTCTAGGGCTGCAGGGCCACGCAGTTGGTTAGCACTGTGGCCTCGCGAGTCGCAGCAAGAAGGTTGCCGGTTTGAGCCTCGGTTGGGGCAGAGATCAAACCGGGAATCTTTCTGTGAGGAGTTTGCATGTTCTCACCGTGTTAGTGTCGGTTCTCTCCAGGTACTTCGACTTCCTCCCACAGTCCAAAGACTAGGCTGATTGGAGACTCTAAATTGCCCATAGGAGTGAGTGTGTGTGTGCGCGCATGGTTGTTTGTGTATGTGTGTTGGCCCTGTGATGGACTGGTGACCTGTCCAGGGTGTACCCTGCCTCTCGCCCGTTGTGAGCTGGGATTGGCTCCAGCCCCTTCACATTGAGAGTGAGGCATCTAACAGGAAGTTAATCCACAAGTCAGTAGCTAGTTAGATTAATCATCAATGAAGTTTCTTAGGCATTAGGCACAATTTCATTTAAAAAATAATGGTTAAGGATATGCATCCTTTCAGTCTTGAAGCTTTCTGAAGTTTTATGGACTAATGCAAATCTTAATTTGCGTCCCACAAAACTGGATAAACTGTAATACAGTAGATAAGCTATGTGACATGCTTAGTTAGCGAGAGTAAGTAGCCCTCACATAACTTCATAATTGACTGAAAGATGCAACATGCTGTTTCTGCTTGATTTGAAAACTGTTTCAAAACTTCTCAGCCATTTTTAATCTGTTTATTTGCTTTAAAGCCACCTCTAATCGATGTGTTATAGGACGTGTTTTTATCACTCGTCAGTTTCAGGCCCAGTTTTGTGTTTCACACCTCTCTGTTTCACATCAGAGAGTGTGTGTGAGTCTTTGAACATGGTCACATTACACATTATAAGAGCACACTGGGCAGGTGCATGTGCTTACATCTACTCAGTTACATCTATTTGCTCCTATGGGTATATGACTGGTTTAGTGCTGTATATGAAAGCCTCTCCCATCAAAGTGCTTACAGTCCGTTTGTCTGCACACATACTGACCATTAGCTAGCCACCATACATAATGTATAGCAGTGACCTTTCTGCACACTGCACCCTTAGGCCTATAAGCCATTGTTTGGTGTTGTATTGATTTTTTAGCTTCCCCCCTACAGATGAAGACGGTGATTTGAGGGGGAGAGACTGAGTGCTGCTGTGCTTGGTGAAAGAAGAAGAGAGGTAATGCAATGGAGTGTAAAGAATTGAAAAGGCTCTGTGTGGAGAAAGATACAGAACATACCTGTAACCTCCCTTTCAGCAGAATGACTGCTCATAAGCCAGCAACAACCCCCCCACCCCCCACCCCCCGCCCCTTTTCTATGAAAGACAGGGTCACGTCCCATAGTCCTGAATAGAGCAGCTCATATAAGTGCCACCTATACACAGCCCATTAGACAGAGTGGTGAGAACAAGGCTTCAAAGTAAACAATTTAAGCGGAGACATTGAAAGATTCTGAACATTCATCAAGCTCCACTTGGTGGAAAAAGAGGCACATGGTGGGGGGGGGAAAGGTGGAGACTGTCAGCGTTTCCATCTGCACTCCTTCCCTGTAATCTGTCAGAAGGTTTTTTTATATTCCTCCCTCTCCAGCTGACAACTAAAGTGGAGATACACAGAGGAGGAAAATTGGCTGAGAAAAATGTTTCGGTCTCCTATGGTGCTTTAGGTCATCTGACAGATGACAGAGGAGGGGATGAAGAGGCTGAATTGAATTCACTATGACTTTACTGTCACCCAGAAGGCCAGGACATGATCTGTAGGAGGACTTGGATGGCAGCAGTCAGGCATGCTGTTCTGACACCTGCCCACAGTACTAAGAATACCTTATTTATTAGTCAGATGCGAAAAAGTGAGGAACCGTTTAGCATCATTAACAGTAATGTCATGATCTGTCTCCACATGGTGACGCAGTAATGCTTGCATAACTATGCAAAAGAATATTAAACCTGCTTTCCTACAGCAGGAACACAGAGTCATTACAGTTATCTAGTAAGGCTTTTTGTTTGATATGATTATGTCATATAAACCACAGCTCTCCATTTTGTTCCACTGACTTCGACACCATCCGGTTAGCTTCACTGGGTGGGAACACGAAAGCAATGCAGGTGGTCTCCCCCACTGTGTTTTGTATAGATGATCCCCCTGACTGGTAGACCACATATGTGCTCCTGCAATACTTAGTGTGGAACAGAGAGGACAGCAACACCAGAACTTCACATGGGAAGCTCTCTCATATCTCCACTTCCTCTTCATCAGTTACACCAGTGACTACAGCTACTAGTGAGAGACCTGCCACGTTCAGATTTTTTCTGATGATTCTGCAGTATCTGGATACATCGTTGAGGATGATGAGGATAAATGGAGAACGGTGGTGGGCAACTTTGTTATGTTGTGAGAGCAGAAACATCTGCAGGTCATTGGGGCCAAAACCGAAGAACTGGTTGTGGACATGTGGAAGTCAGGGATCCCATTTCAGTCTGTGGAGTGAATATGAACACCGTGGAGGACTACAAACACCTGAAAGTGGTCACTGAAAAAAGTGGACTTCACCCAAAACAATGCCATCTACAGGAGCTGTCTCTATTCTGTGAAGCGGCTGAGGTCCTTGAACATCTGCCAGATGGTGTTCAAGTGTTCATGCTGTTGTGTGCTGGGGTAGCGGACTGAAGGTGGCTGACACCAACAAACTCCATAAAGTCCGTCATGTTGTGGGTGTGGAGCTGTATGCTGGACAGCCCTTCACACGCTTTACACAACATACTGTACAACCTTAGGAGCATGTTCAGTAACAGAATGGATCCACCTAACGGCATTTACTGTTTAAGGTTCCTGGATAGTAACAGAATAAAAATAGCCATTTCAGTTAAAACATAAAAATATTATGAACACTATCAACCTAGTTGCATCTTAGAATTGATATTGTTATGGCACAATGGTGCTTTCTGCTCCTAGCATGCACTAGACTCCAAACTAACAAGGTCTTTAGACCCTAAAGCCAAGCAAGAAGGACATTCATATAGTCAGCAAGACACAAAAAGGCAAAAGCTATGTTAACAAAGACTTTTTATAGATGACAATCTTTCTGAGATGATGTACTATGACCTTACAAATGCAAAGAGTTCTTTGGGACTTTAGTATATCGGTTTGTTTACAACCAGTGCAGAAAGCAATGTACTATCTTTTGCAAAGCATAATGGAGTCTCTATTGTGTTGTGGTGGTGCTCTGCTGCCCTTGGGGCAGTGGGCATTCAATGTGCAAAGAAGGCAGAAAACTGTTTTGAGGTGGTAGCTGTTTTTGAATCTTTACACAGGATGACATGCCATACATACATCACAAATGAATGCTTGAATAGGAAACGGTGGACTGCTCTGGAATAGCAAAAATGTTCTGACAAAAAGTCCCTACAAAAGCCTGCACTGAAGGCCAAAAACTAATATTAATGAAGAGCGAAGAGTGACAGATACTGCAAGGCGAAAAGGAGCTTGTGCAAGGTTACACAAAACATGTTGAGGGTGTCCATTGCAGCTTTTTACGTGTATTTGCAGAATGTGAATAAGAAAAACTACGTGGAAATAGACAAACAAACATCCGCTAATGTGCGTGAGGTAATCTTTGCCTCTTGTAAATAAGAGTTCACACACATTAGAACAACTAAAACATTTTTTGACCTTTGTGTGGTTTACAGAAACTGTGAATTAAACCTAACTAATTTATTTCTTCTTATATGGGAGGGATATTTTATCTATCCACTCAAACTTATTTTTGAAGAAGAGCTCTCTATGATTCTGACTTGTAGATGTCCACCACAGTTGTTTTATTTCTTTTAGCTTTGTTTCTGAATGGGATGACTATTTCTTGTATTGAAATACAACTAATAGTAAGGAAGCTAACTCTATAGAAGCGTTTTTGATTCACATGACTTTTTAATAGGTTCACTTCATATCTGCTTCTCATACTGAATGATGACCATGCTACTGTTGTAATAATATTTGTACTCAGAAGACATTTTCCTTTTTGTAATGTTTGACAGAATTGCGGGCATGAAACAGCAGATGGCATGGATGAGATGGGAGAGTTCAGTGGAGTAGAAATTCACCTGGTCTGACATCTTGCAATCAGAGTCCCAGTGCATAACATTCCTCATCTTTACCAACACTGCAAGCCTTCAGCTCAGGGGTAAAGCCTAACCACCTTTGTGTCCACTGTGCTCTGGGTGAAAGATGCTCGATCACATATTGAACAGTTGCCCTGAGGCCCTGATTGAAGGTCATTACTGTCGCTGACATGACTAAGTGCAAAGGACACTGGCTAAGGACTTATCCTCAGCAGTAGCACACAAAACCCACAAGACACATGCCATTCATCGAGGAAGGAGAGAGGCTCAAACAACTGCTCTAATCCCAATGAGGCCTGTTTACTACTGTTGGTTGATCTGGGCAGGCAACTCAAGTTCCCAGCACACATTGCAGTGACAGACTTGCAACCAGACACTGTCATTTTGTCAGAGTCCATTGAACAACTTGGCCTGTTGGCACTGATCATGTCATGGACTAGGCAATTGAAATAAAGCATGTCAAGTACCAGGGTCTACTGGAAGAGTGCCGGTACAGAGGTTATTGGCAAACATGCCACCCTACAGTTGAAGCAGGCTTCAAGGGACTTGGGGTCACTAAAAACTGGAGCAAGCATGTTAGTGAAGTTACAGATTTTTCTAAAATGTTGGCCGCTGGGACACTTGTGACTGTTGGAAGACCTTTGGAAAGGGAATTTTGCACAATATGAGAGCTTTAAAGGAAAGTGCCACCAGGACTGCAATTGAAGCAGCAGAAAACGCCCCCATGTGGATGTGGATAAAGAGAAATGATCCCCGGGCTATGGCTGGGACACAAGTCAGGTCCTGATCAAACCTGTCTGGGTCAACCAAAACACCCAGTGACACAGGAAAAATAAATGATGATGAATTGTCTTCACAGTTTTCTACTGTTATATTAAAAAAACATAAGAACTGCTTTAAAGACATATTTATGAGATGACACTTGGACTTTCAGAGCTAAACATAAAATCTGACAGGACAGTATAAACAGCACCAAAGAGGGTCACCTCTATTAATGTTTCGTTGCACATGCTAACCAACTGACCGCTGTGTCCATACAGTGATCACATTCACCAAACTCAGTGTTTACTTTGCTACATTATAGTTTGATTTTAAATACATTTCTTAAAAGTGCAGTGGCAGGTAAAGCCATTTTGATTGATTCAGAGGGAGCAATCTGAGGCTGTAATACAGACACTAATGCAGCGCTGATCACTCGCTTTAACTGAGGGAGGGAGCGAGGGAGGAAGAGCGTGCAGAGGGTAGAAAATAAGTGGCATCCCGCAGAGCTTTCTAATTCCTCCAGGAGATTGACACCTGAATGTGCTTTCGTGCAGCAAACCACTGGGTGGCAACGCCTCGCCGCCCCCAGCTCCAGCTTTTTCCTTTCACCACCCCTCCATCTCCCCTCTATTCATTTTTCAACAGCAGACCTCTGCTTTCTCTGCGATCTGATGCTGCATAAAATATCCCACCTAACGAGACATTTAGCCCTAAGATTGAGTTTTAAAATGTTTATTTGTTAAACAGGATTCACACAAATTTGGTTTAAGAGTGTCTGGATGCAAAACAAATAATTTGCAGGTCCATTAGAAGCAAGGAGAAACTTCCAGAGCGCATCTGAAAATTACATTTGAGTTAATGGCATGTTGTTAATTATTCAGGTTACTCCAAAGTACTCAAGCCTCTGATTTTTTTTAGCACATTATGTTTATTAGATCATGATGTGATTATGATAATTATAAGGACACCACTATGTGGTTCTAATGCATTTTTGATGCCTTTTTGAGGAGAATGCTGCAGACGGGAGTGTCATTATTTCTGAAAGGAGCAGCAGATCACTAATATTTATTCAGGAAAATTTTGACAAGCTGATTTGCATTGAGACTCAGTGGAACCACCTTCTACTCCAGGTGCCTGTGATACTTTCTTTACCCGTTGGCTTGTTTTCGCTGTTTGATCATTTTCCTCCCTTGTGATATATTTAATCACTGCTCCTCTCTGTCCTTCTGCCGTTTTCCCAGTTTGTCCTCATTCATCTTGTGTCTCATCTGAAGGTGGATGATGAGAGACGGGCTGAGGAGGGGCTGCTGGGACAGGAGAGCTTCACAGCAGGGCCCCTGTTCCATTTATCAACATCAGGATTTCATGCGCGACGTCTTAAAAGCCAACTCGGAGACCTGCATGCTCTCTGCGAACAAAAGCAAACTATGCCCAACTTAAATGTGAATTTCTGCCTTTTCTTTTCATGCTGAGTTCACCTTTTCGCCAATAGGTACTTTTTCAGCATGCAACGACGCGACTATAGTTTCTTTTCAGTCGAGATGGCAGATAAAAATAAATGGCAAACATTTACAGAGCCTTCCTGCACTGCCTGGAGGCCTTACCATTTATGTGAAAAGGCTTTTTTATTACGGCTTTCCACTTCATTTTCTTTCTCAGCTTTCAGTTTTATTTCAGTCATTGCGAGCTGTTGCAGACAAGTAAAACTGAGGCTATAGTGCTAAAAGTCTATGCATCCTCTAGGAAGCAGATTATCCCCCTAATTCTTCATGTGAGTGAATAGTTTGCACATAAAGACAACAAAGGACTTAGAATGATCTTGAATGATAGATACAGCAGAACTGCATGTGTCCGTCATGCATGTGTGTTGCCTTTACTCAGTCTCCTCCACATTTACCCCACCATATGGCTTATGTAGATAGCTTTCTTTTGGGTCATGTCTTGGCTAGGTTTAATTAGTGGATTTGCTGCTAATAGATGGAGCTAATTAACCAGGATTGGGGCTCTTGCGCGTATGCCACCACTCCCATTTTTTTCTTTGTGCGCACATGTGAGTGTGTGTGTGCTCATATGTGTGCAAGCTGACATGTTTCTGACTGAGCAACAATGGAGACAACGGTTTCTGTAACCTTGGTAACCGTGAAAAATGGATTCCAGGGGTGGAATCGGCCTGGGCCAATTAGACATAGACATGCAATAGAGATGGCAGGCTGTGCGTAGATGCACACTCTGCATCTGTACTGCTTTTGCATGCATATGCACCCACACAGACACACGTGTAGGCACTCAGACAGCGACTTGCCCCAGGCAGTGTGGATATGACCATCATAATCACATCATCCCCCCCCCCCTCCACACACCCCAGTAACAATAACTCTGCTCAGGGATGCAAATAATCTATGCGTCCACATATCTTATTATTACAATCAATAATAACGAAGCAACCCCGGTAAATACACACTCACACAAATAGAGCTCCTGTCACCTTAATGAGAAAGTATAGCCTATTACCATGTTGTGTGTTGTTGTCGCGTGTGTTTCAGCAGCTGTGCACCCTTTTTTTCTTGAAAAAGCAAGGAGATCAAACTGGAGCGAAGGGGTCGTGGTGCGTAAAAACTAATTTACTTTAAAAAAAATGAAAAAAGTCATTCTGCTGCGTGAGATTCTCTTGTTTCCACCCACCGTTAAGTAGCCCCACTCTTCATCGAAAGCAGTGTTTGACAAATGGGCCACACGGTCAGGGAAAGAATCAACGCTAGCTCGCTTTTCATTCAACATGTGCCGTTCCTCCCAACAGCACACAGCGACCCATGTGCGTTTTGTTGTTGCTCTCTGATGAAATTGCCACAGTATTACGGCTGACTTTGTGATAACACGGGGCACCTGGTGTCACGTGTTAACCCTTAGCGAGGATATCGGTGAGGCGACTGACGCGCTTTGCAAGTCTCGATAAGTGAGGGATGCGCACGCGTGGCTCTTCCTGGGTAAGTGCCGATAAGTGAGCGTGTGTAGATGATTGCTGATTTGTGGCAAGGTGTCTTTTGTTAATGAAATCTTTTGTGCAGCTCTGATTGGCTCATCAATCAAACAACGGTTCACATATTACCCACAACCCCTCTGTGCTCTCCCCAGGTGGTGGATTACAATGTGACACACGTTCACGTGGACACATATACACAAAATAAAAGGATTGAAAGACGTCATAGAAAAATACAGTGTAAAAACCTGTTTACACTACATGTACACACACACACAAATTTGGATTTACACACACACTATAGCTAAAAGCTTTACATCAGTAGTTTTCCCTAATGCCAGTGTCTTGATATCCAATGAAATGAAAGGGACAACGAGACATCATCTGCATTAATTTCTGCTTGATTCAAAGTGTCATGGTTAAAGAGGGCAAAAGGAGGGGTGACTGGGGGAGTGGTGGAGGTGGAAATGAAAGGGTAGAGGTAGTGAGGGAGAAGGTTGAAATTAGGAAGAGAGGGAGGAGGGAAGCGGGGAGACGGGATGGATGGGTGGGGGAAATGGGAGGAAGAGGCCTTTGGGGACATCTAACTGAGGCTGGCCCCGGGGCTTCAGAAGAAACACACACACTCTCATATCCACTGAGATTAGCAACAGCAGACACATACAAGTGCACATGATCAAAATTACACACATGCACGCTCAAGCAGAAAAGTCGCAGACATAACGAGGTGAACGTCCAAACAGTGTGGCTGCACACAGGCTGCATCGTTAAAAGCAGATTTAACGTAGAAACAAAACGCTGAGGTCAATGCTGAGATGTATTTTTTTGTTTGTCTGAAATTATTATTGTAGCGTGAATTCTTTGTCTGTGTTTTAAAATATGTTTATTTAGGTTTACAGTTTAGTTTGTTGTGAACACCTAGCCCTAACTCCCCACATGTTTTCCTGTAAACAAACTTAGTTAAGATTCATCAAGATGTTGGAAACATTCCTCTGAGATTTCCCCTCATATTGACATGATATAGCACACAGCACACAGTTGCTGCAGAGTTGTCATACGTGTGGATGAATGGAATGAGATCAGGCCGTAACAGTAAACTCATGGTCATCCTTAAGATAGTTGGAGAGGATTTGAGGTTTGTGACACGGTGCATTATCCCTCTGGAAGATGCTACACTGTGATCATAACAGGATAGACATGGACAGAAACAGTACTCTTGTTGGTTTTGGTGGAACAGTGCTAAGTTGGTAATAACGATCCTAAAGTGGGACAATATTCTACACACCATCATACCAACTGACAATGTAGCAGGGATCAATTCATTTATGTGTTTCCTCCAAACTCCAGCCCTACAATCTGAATATTATAACAGAGACTTATCTGTCCACACATTTATGTGTCATAGTCCAACTTTTGTGGGTCTGTGGAAGTTGTAGCCTTAGTTACCGGTTTTTATCTGACTGACGTGGCACCTTGTGTGGATGTCGCGCTGTGTATTGTGCTGTGATTTTAGAGATGGCATTTTGCAGTTCTTCGCTGGACCAGTGGTTATTACAGATATTTTTGCCTCTCTATCAAATCTGACCATATTTCCTTTCTCTTCTGACCTCTTACATCAACAAGACGTTTTAGGTCAGACAGCTGCCTTCCAAAGGATTTTCACCTTTACAGATGACTCTGTAAACCCTGGAGACGGTTGTGTATGAACATCAAAGTAGATTATTAGATACTATGACCCTCCTGTCTGCCATTAACAATCATCCCACATTTAAAGTTACTTAAATCTCTTTCCTCGCCCATGCTGATGCTCAGCTGGAACAACTAGTCTCATCTATACTGTACAGTACACGTTTTAGCTGGGATGTCAAGCATTTAGATTTGATTTGCAGCCATATTTTCATCCTGAATTGACTTTTTCAGACTATAGTGAAGTTTATTGTGTTTTAAAATTTTTAAAACAAACCTGGAAGCAGTTGAGTGTCATCAGTGTTTTTACATGGTACATTTTTATACCTGTTGGGAAAAATAGTTGTTTTTAATAAATGAAACCATTCTGAATTACTGAAAATGGAGAATGATTTCTTTACACTCCTAAAAATGAACTCCACCTTTATTTGATTGACTAATTATTAAAAAATCAATTAGCAATTCTTCTTGATAATCCAGCACAATGATAATGCATCTGCACTGCCACATGCACCTGTTTCTATCAACTGCAGATATTTGTATATAGTATACCAGCAAATATTTGATTTGTTAATCGTGCTGTTAGATCAAAAGGTATAAATAATACATTTATTTCCAATCCAATCCAATCCAACTTTATTTCTAGAGCACTTTAAAAATCACACCATTGGCCAAAGTGCTGTACACAGC